>JAODAL010010640.1:0-104066 GCA_025379985.1 Phyllomedusa bahiana | reverse complement strand
CCCCCCTTCCATTTTTTGGGTTCCCCCCCCCCCTTTTCCTCCGTTTTCCCTTTCCCTTTCCTTTTAAAACTTCTCACGTTTTTCCTCTTTGTCCCTGGTCCTGAATGATGACAGATATTCATGACGTGAGGCCACGTTTTCTATTTAACAAATTAGGGATGCAAGGATAGTGCATTTGCAAGGGACTATTCATGTATGTACTCATGTATGTAGAGATTTATTGTTCCTGCTTGCGGCGCTGGTCTAGTACGAGGCGGATGCAGCTGGATGCGGTGGCATTTGAGGATACTGGAGTTCTTACATGCTCCCATTGTGATGTGGTGGATTGAATGGCTAGCTGTGAGCCGTAGGAGAGAATCTTCAATGGGGAACTTGTGAGGTCAAACTGTGGGAGGGAGGGAGGGCTAGCCATAGGGCCTACAGTATTATTAAAATGAGTATGAATATTACATGTGAAAGAGAAGTAGTTTATGAATATAGTCTTGAGACAAACAATGCAGTGGAACATGTATTTGATGGGGTCTGCAGCTCTATTGGAATGAATATGCATATTATATACATAGGAGAAGAGCTTTATGGGAAGATAATATGACAGTGGTCTATTGTACAGTGGAGTTTATATTCTCAATGAATATGCATATTAGATATTGAAGAGAAGGGGCTTATGGGAATTGACAAAGATGGCAGTGTGCTGTGTAATGTGATACCTAGTCTGCTTAGTTCATTCTAGGTGAGGCACGTAGTTGCAATAATATGAGAGAAGTGAGATGGAAGCCCATCACAGTCAGGGCTGAGTTGTTTGTTGGTGCAGTGCATTGGCACGGGCAGTACGGTAAGATGGGGCGCAAGCCTGTTATGGAGATGGCAAATTTGACTGAAGGTTGTTGGCTCATGAGAGCATGGTGGCAGCTTCAGCAGGACATGTTATGAGTGTGCACGCGCGGAAGGGGGAGTGGGTTTTATGTGGATTCTCTGATAGCTAATTGGTGAGCACCTGTATGGGGTGTTTACCTAACATGATATAAAAGGAAGTGAGTCTCAGACCACATGTGATCGGACCTCTAAGCCTTGATAAAGCCAGGTAGCTGGCGAAACATGTCAGCGAGGTCAGGCATGACGTTTTAAATTGTGATCTCTCATCTCTGTCTACAAGTGTCACCTGCTGCAGACGGTGTCACAAGGGGGCCTTATTTGTTCTGTGTCTATGAGATAGGACGACGGCCCAAGTAGTTGGCTTGGGATCCCTTACTGAAGCTAGTACTTTGCTATAGATATAAGGCTCTCCTGTTAATAGGTGGGTTCCACCAGATTTGATGATAGAAAGGGAGTTATTCCCTCTCTCAGAAGCAAAAAGGGTTAATGATGAGGATAAGAGATCAGGTTTTTAAATAGTGTGTATAGAGGTTAAGAGTTTAGATATAATAAAAGTTACGTTTTAGTGTTTAATAAGATAGAGAACTGATAGAGTTTAAGTTTGCCTATGGCAAAATAGTAATATAGTGATCAAAAGTCACTCTTAGTTCTCTTGCGAGATTCCCAATTTTTTGGAGATTATGTGACAGGTCTGGAGGAAGTCACGAATAGACTGTCGTGCCACCTCCTCGTTTTCCGGAGGTCCTGAGGCAGTGGATTGAGTTTGGAGGAAAAAAGTCCTGAAAATAAATTTGGCTATGTGACTCTGTGGTGCGTAAAAAAGGGTACCACCCTACCCCGTAATGCCAAGGCATAGAGTTTAACCGCCTCTTCCTATTGAAGCTGGCGCTCCAACATAGTGTGGGCTTTAATTGCTATAGTTCAAAATATCGTTGTTTAGAGTAGAGAGTAACCTCTCGACATGGCGGGTGGCAATATCATTTTAGCTCATCTAACCGACACTATTTATGCTCAGGTGGTGGATATCGTAGTCCGGGACACAATCTCTCCTTTGGAGTGGCTTTAAAGATCGGATCCGTAGTGGAAAGTCTCCCTGGCCTCGGAACCCTTTTTAAGTTTGGAGCCCAGATGCGATACATTCCCCTCCTAAAAACCGCTTTGGTGGGCTTACCACAAGGGTGGCCACTGATGTCAATCCGATACCACAGTTTAATAGTCAAAATAGCCGTCAGTTAGTCCTGCAACCTATCCCTTGTGAGTTGGATTTTTAAGAAGGGATTTTTCTTAACCTCAGTTGACAGACTCTAGACGGGGAGGACCTAAAATTTAGATCGACCATGACCGGGGCGTGGTCCGACCACGTGATCGGTTCTATTTCAGAGCCTGAGAGAGCTCGCAGCGTGGGGACATTCCCAAAAAAATAGTCAAGTCATGGAATGAGGTCTGTATGGGGGTGCGAGTAGAAGGTGAATTCCTTTTTCGTTAGATGGATGACCGCGCCACAAATCAAACAATGCCATGGGGGCCCTAATAAGCTTTTCTGAAGGCCGAGGAAAGTCTTAGTCTGAGCCGTACCCAAGCCCCTACTTCCCCACAGAGGAACGATCCATACCTCAGAAAAAATTAGTTGAAGTCTCCCCCCCTAATAATATAGAGGAAGGAGGGACCCCGAGAAAGTTTTTGGAAAGACTCTAATGAGAGAGAAAGGGTTATCTGTGCAGATTTAGGAGCATAACCATACATAAGGTCAAAGTTTGGTTGAAGAGTAGTGTGGCTTGGAGACAAAAATAGCGCCCTGCTGGATCAATAAGGCTAGGACTGCAGCCCAGAGAGGGCAGGACTTAGATATCAAGAAGGCTACTCCAAAGCTTTCTTAGATTATGGTTGGGGAGCATTAGTAATGCCAGAGCGGAAATAAGTTCTGGCAAATGCAAAGTGACCCCTCAGCATTGAAAGTGCGTTTCTTGTATAGTAAACACAACAAGCGCCCGCAGATGCCCACAACCCCTCAAGCCAGTCTACGCTTAGTGATTCGAGTTAATGCCCTTCACATTTAAAGTAATACAGCGGAACCATGTTGATACCAGTTATTAATCTTAAAGGAGTTGTAATTCCAGTCTTAACACACTGGTTCAACCACCAGACGATGGCAAGAGAGTGACATACCACTAAGGACAAGGGGGGGGGGGAGAACACAGGAGGAGGTAAGGGAAAACAGACAGATGGTAAGACAAACAACTATTTACAACAGTCAAGACAAAATGCCAGAAAGAATAAAACAAGAGGATAGTATAATCAAGTTAGTTGACCAGTGTCCAAGAGACGATATCTCTGCTGGTTGTGGGGTAAAGGAGAGTGTGTTCTGCGAGACCTAAGTAGGTCCCAATTTATGAATCCCCGTGCAAAGTGATTCCAATTAGGCCCTCCACCCTTTACGAGGAAACCAAATACCTTGACCCCCACAAAGTGGGAAACATGGAAGGGACAACCGAGACCGAAACCACCAACAATGAGCCAGAAGAACTTGGCCGTTCAGTTAACAAAAAAAAAATTGGCCCCTAAAAAATGTCAGGAATGCATAGCGCCCTAATCAGCATTTAACAGGGTAAAAGGAAGTCTTACAACAATCCTATCCATCACCAGAAATAAGCACCCTTCACCCAACGACCAACGGCCCACCCAGGGAGGCCACCCAGGCCTAGGAGTCTAGGGAACAAAAAGGAGGCAACTCCCCTCAACGCGGAGAGAACGCCGTGGCCCCTGGTGTATAGGAGGAATGTCCAGGAGATCGTTTCCTATGCGAGAAGGCGGCCTCTGCCAGGCCGGTGGCGGGGGAGGGGGAGGAATAAACAGTTCCCAGTCTTCCATCTTCGGCTGAGGAATCTGGAGAACATCGCAGAAGGCAGGGAGATCTGAAAAGGATTGAGGACCGCCGATCCTGACCCTCTCTCCGGGCCCGTTGAGGGGGCAAAATGGAAAGTTCCACCTGTACGGATGTGCTGGACTTGAAGGATTCGAAGAAGGGGTTTCCATGTGACGCCTCTTCTGCAGGGTGAACCATGAAAGGATCCGGGAAGAGTCTGGATCGAGGAACCGACTGAATTCCAAGAAGCGAACTCCCCTCGCTTTCTCTATACGGCATCTTTCAGGGTGTAGTCATGAAAGCACAAAAAATGTCACTAGACGGAGGAGAGTGAACCTTTGGGACGCAGTGCCTATGCGCCCTGTTCGAACTTGAAAGTGGGGGGGGATGTGGACCCCAACACTTGGTGAAAACAAGGGAGTCCAGAGCCTCTTGTAGGATTTCGTGACGCCTTGGGCTCCGGGAGGCCCCGGATTCCCCGCACGTTGTTTCGGCGACCCATCTATTATCGTGTCCTCTAAGTGGCGCGCCATTTCTTTGATAGAAGTCGCCTGGTGCATAAATAGCCGTGTTGGATTTGAGCAATATATCTTCCGGGTTAATTTTCATTGTCCGTCCTCCCAGGGTCCTCCGACCCTAGAAAGCCATCATTTTAATATCTTGTCTGAGCAAAGCTATCTCCTCCTTAATGCATTGATAACATCAGTCAAGAGGAGTTTCAGCTCCTCAATGAAGGAAGATGATGGATCACTCAGCCCATGGCGGAGGTTGAGAAGCACAGCGCTATGAGGGGCAGGAGAGGAATGCAGGGATCCCTGCCGATGATTGGGGACTCGCCAGAGTCGCATATTATAAGAATTAGCAGGTGAATCGATACTCCCACCACTCCTGATCCTCCATTTGCTAATGCTGGGAAGGAGACCAGAAGGGTTTAATAGTCCACTTGAGGGTGGCCTGTGGAGCCTGCTGAGCCCGTTGGAGTTTAGCCTGTGAAGGCCCTCATAAGCATCCATGGCCGCAGTTATGAGCGGGGTGGCTGTGGGGACAGAGAGTGAGGGCAGAGGCCACGTACTAGGAGGGAGGTTATGCAGCCTGGCTAATCGCAGGTACCTGCTGCTGTCCCGTCCTTCTGTGTGCTCTGCCAGAGGAGTCGGGGTGCGAATCCTAGTGCGCTGTGAAAGGCTGTCGTTCTTGGCCGGGCGAGGAGTGAGAGGGGACCTGCGCTCAGGTCTGTTCCGAGCAGGAGCCCCTGATGTGCCGCTCGCCGGAGAGAGCGTACCACGTGGCAAAGGTCGCCGGTGCAGGCGGAAGGCTGGCGGCCGGCCGTGATCCGCTTGTAAAGAGACACTTCCTAAGTGCTGTGACCACCGCCGGGCGGAGATGAAGACCTTCAGAGTGTGTCCGCTGCAGGTGAATTCTCCTTCTCTACCCATTAGGGTGTGAAATCGCAGGGCTATCTCAGATTGTTACTGCCGTCTTCTGTAAGGAGCTCTGCACTCAGGCGTCCATCTCCTGCGGCTTCCGGCCACGCCCCCCCAGAGGTTCCTTTTATTGAGCACACAACTGGAGAAATCATGGAAAGGTGGCCATAGCTAAGATAACTACAGCATTTATGCGGCTTTGTTCTTGATGGGCAAGGGGTATTCTCTATTTAACAAAAAAAAAGGGCTTTTTGGGAAAAGACTGAGCGGGCCCCCACCCCTCACTCAAATTGGGATGTATTTTATCCTCAGTTTTAACATGTAGCCGCAGGACCTAGAAAATAAAAAAAGGGGGTTTTTAGCCAAAACCCCAGTTAAGTTCAACTACAGAAAAGCGGGTTTGGGGGTTTTTGCCCCTCGTCTTTGCAGTGTAGAACTTACGGGTTGGGCGGGGTTTGAGACCCCAAGAGTCCCCTTAAAAAGGGAAAAATCTCTCCTTGGGGGAACCCAATAAATTTCCCGGGGGGTAAAGGGTTTTACTTCCCAAATTTTCAGACCCACTGACTTTTTTTGCATAAAGCATGGTTTAGGGAAAAGAGCTGAGGAGCCCACAATCACACCCCTTTTGGGTTTTAGTTTATCCTAAAATTCACTTTGTAGCTCGCGGGACCTTCAATTTAAAAGGGTTTTTTGACCAAAACCATTTTAAAGTTCAACAACAACACCCCTTGTTTGGGGGTATTTGCCCCTCGCCCAGGGGAAAGGGGTAGAAACTTCCCTTGGTTGGCGGGTGAGAGGAAAGGGGAGGGGCCCTTCGAAAGGGGAACAATCTCCCCCTTTGAGGAAGGACCCAAAAAAATTTGGCCCGGTGTGAGGGTTTATTTTGCCTTTTCCTAACCCCCACCTTTTTTAAAAAACAACTCCATTTGGGGGTTTTAAACTAGCTGGGGGAAAAAAGCTGGGTGGGGACCCCCACAAAAATAAAATTTAAAATGGGCCCTATGGGGGGAAACCCAGCCCTTTAACTAAACCCGTCCTCTGAACATTAATGTCCTGTTCACATGCATGAATTTTGTGACAAAGTCTGCATTAAAACGGTCAAAAATTTACATTTCATTCACATGAATACGTTTGCCACAACCACTTCCCCACCTGTAAAAAAAATTTTTCTTTTGTAAATAGCAAACAGTTTTGGGTTCAGCTCATTATAGCTCAAAAAAACTTTTTTTTGGTGTTAAAAAAGTGGGCGGTATGATTTTTTGAACGGCATACATTGACCCAGCACCTTGCCCATCACCATCCCTTTTCCCCCACAATTCTTTTTTTTAGAAAAAACAAAGATCTTTTTTAAGAAAAATGAGCTGTAATATTTTACAATGAGCTGAGGGGGTTAGCACTTTTTTCCCCCAAACCCAAAAGGGTAAAAATTTTCAAATCCCGCGGGTTTTCCAAACGGGGATTTTTTTTCCCATGCACAAACTTGAATTGGGGTTTCTTTTTTAAATTTTTATTAGTTCACTTTTTTGACAAATTTACAAAAAGAGTGCAAGGGACAGGGGAAAAATGACAGAAAATTTGGGTGTTAAACTCTTGTTTCAAAAGTAAGTGGGGTGTGATTACTAGGTAGAAAATAAAACCTCACAGTACTGCCTAAAGGGGGAATAGGATTTCTAAACATGTCCGGCCCGGGGATTAAAGGAGTTTCTCATCACTTACAAACTGACTTTTTAACAAATTGGGTTGCCAAAAATTTGCCTGCCCGTGGGGTTTTTTCCTCATAAAAAAAAAATGAAAGGGAAAAAGGGTTTTTTTTTTTTCCCACAAAAAACCCTTTTTTTTTTTATTTTTTTTTTACCAGTAACATTTTCCCTATTTAAGCGTTCCAAATAAAAAAGGGCGGGCTGCACATCCCCAAAAAAACATATTATGATTTATGCAGGCTTAATGGGAGCTTTTAGGTACATTTAGGGGCCCAGGGTAAAAAACTGGCACCCTTGTACCCCAAATAGGGTAGAAAGCATTCAGCAATATAAAATGAAAAGTGATTTCCAGAAATTTTCAAAAAGGGGTTTCCTGTCATAAAAACCGGCCCTTTAATCCCCCGAGACAAAAATTTTTGTCCAGTCTCCCCCCTTTTTTGAAAATGGAAATGGATTAGAATCCATTGTTGTACCATTTTTTGTGAAACCCTTTTTTTAATACTGTACATGCCCCCCCTCATGTATAAAAAAGCAAAAATGTTATTTATGCATACTCCAAATGTAGGACCAAGACAAGATGTAAACATGCCTTTAGTTAACGAGTTTATTTTATGAATACTGAAAATTGTACAAAATTTGGTGTCCCCTATGAGGATGTGAAGATATTTCAATGATATCTTTTAGGTATGTGTTAAGATTAGGTTAAATTCATGCTTTCACTGTTTACATTCAGTGGGACTTTTTAAGACAGCCCCATTAAACAAATGGCAAGGTATAGGCAGCCACATGGCTATACAACTGCATATATCTGCCATTGACTGCTTTAAAAAAACAAATACGACACAGTACAGTTGTAATTAAAAATGTACTTAGTTGTGCTAAAAAAAAACTTACATTTCCTGATAAAACTTTTGGTAAAAAGTGCATTTTTTTTACTTATGTTTGCTTACTAAAGTATATAGACATATTGCCATATACATTTGGAGATTCTCCTGACTTGCCCGCCGACAATATTAGGAAGTTGTTTTGTATCTTCTAATGTACTGGAATTAGCAGCAATTTCCTGATATACTATACTGTATGTGCATTAGCAGATATGCTCCATTTTAGTATAGAATTTACAATTTCCCTGGCTTCTCACCCTCTGTGACTACACCCATACACGATTTGATTGGTACCTTGATTAGTCATTAGATTTCATTAAATGCATTGGACAATTGGACAATTACTAGTGGCCAAGGATGAAGCGACTTTTAAATCCTGCTTCTCAGGTCATCGCGACCCTAAGCCGTTGTATATCTGCTAATGGTATCGGGAAGTTAGTCAATGCAATTAAATCACATTACTATTCAAACAAGTAAATCTAGATGGAGTCAGATACACCATGATACAGTTATATCCTAATGCACAGCAAATACTGTACAAGATGAATCAAACATCCTAAATATACTGAATTCAGATTTATCAGACAGTTATTTTAAACAGTTATCTGCAGGTATATACAACATTTTCTGGTCCAGGGGCCATGGTTTCATATTGTACCTTACCAAGGGACCTATTTTCTTTGTAGTTTTTTGGGGAGGGATGCAAAAGTGGCTGTTTCACAACTATTACTAGAGAGAACACCACATGTACATAGCCTCCTCTCTGGAGACATTTGTACGATATATCTTTTGGATATGCCATGATTGTTTCAGAAATAAGTACTCCTTTGAGGAAGAAATCCAGAGATAATACAGAAACAGATTTACTGAACTGCTCATTTAGGTGGCTCAAAATAGCATATACAGCCCTATGTTGCCAGCCATACAGTGCCCACCATAACAGTGCCAGCCTGAGGCTAGGTCTACACAGCATTGGACAAAAATGACCTGAAAACCAAATACTAAAAATGTTCATAAAACTGAGGTTTTTGTCCACTGCCTTTCAAAAGCTGCTGAAACAACGGCTGTTTTTTGGCACGTTTTGCATTTTTTTGTGCTTTTTTTGCGCTTTTTTGCAGAGATGCACGGCAATAGATTTACTATGTATTTCTTAAAAAAATGCACCAAAAACTTTAAAAAAAAACACGTCTTTACATAGACTCCAATAGTAAATTTTCTGCCCTGCTCAGTAGTTTTTTGCAACAGGTTTCAAAAAAACGACCAACAAATAAAACAAGCAGAAAAAAAGTCGATGGGACTTCTTTTCAGTCGTTTTTTCAGCATTTTTAGAAAACAAAAAATGCTGGAAAAATTAACGTTTTTCTGTGCTGTGTAGACATAGCCTTACAGTGTTCACCATAAGGCCCGGTTCACACGGCTTATTCAAGCCGTAATTGCGGGACGGATTTCGCCCACAATTACGGCTTGAATAAGGGGCGGGGGCGCCAGCCCCATAGACATTCATTATTCACAGAGCGTACACACCGTAAATAATTGACATGTCACTCGGCGTATTCGGCGAGCAGGGAGGAGAGACGGAATCCACAGTTCTCTATGAGAACTGTGGATTACCGTAATGGCTGGGACAGTACGGCGCGCAATACGGCTGGAATCCATGCCCGAAATAAGCCGTGTGAACGGCACCTAACATTGCCATCAGCTGAATGCAGATGTCAAAATCTAAACTACCAAAACAAAGGGTTGTATCCACCATCTGTGGACCTACCCTAAAAGTCCTTTAATTCAGCACCAACAGGCCTGGACTTTGCTCTTGTCAGCAAGAGTCCAGAAAATGATCTCAGATTTTGAAATTAGTCCACTATTTAAAGGATATAAGTGAAAAAGAAAAAAGGTTCATATGCTGAATGATTGGCCAGCAGGTAGTTATTACCTTCATGCATTTACTTACATATACATTATCTCTTTAATTCATGTTGGACTTGTGGTGCAGAAGTAATGTGTTGTACAGAGCATAAGTATTTCTTTTACAAATTAAAATGACCACTTTATTCAACTTCTTATGAAAATCTCAGCTACTGTACGTAAACACCATAAAACAGAAAGTACAATATGACAGAATTAGATTCTGTTGGAAGCAAGTACAGCTTATGTAAGTGGGAGCTGGTAAAAATTGTTCCCAATAGCAGATATGAGATACTGGTGCATGCAAGGAGTATAAGCTTCCTGTAGATTTTTTTTTTATAATTTGTGTGTGCGAGTGGGCTACATACATTACTCTCTATATCAGTATTTCATCCTTAAAGGGGTGTTCTGTGTCTGATTAATGCTCATTCGTTCATCACGGTATGAGTTAAAATAGAGGAGAAGACTCATACTTACCTCCAGGGCGCTCCCGTTCACTCCCGGCTGCCGGTGTGTTCATGCCGGGATGAAGCAGTGAAGATCAGCATTCACATGACAGATACATGCCAATTACAGGCCAGAGAGGTTATGTGCAGGTGATGACGTGACCTGTGATTGGCTGGAACTGTCACGTGAATGATGGACGTTCATGCCTTACTTCCTGATTGAATACAGCGGCAGCCGGGAGGTAACGGGAGCATCTTCTCTTCTATGTTTACTCATACCCCGATAAAAGAATGAGCATTGATGAGTCCCAGAACACCCCTTAAAGCAGCACTTGACCTGAGAAATTAGCATGCATAAACTAAAACACTTGCTCCCTGCTTATTGAAGTCCGCAAGGTGTCCTGTTGGGACAAAAAAAAATTGCAGCAGTGCCTGTTACAAAGAAAAAAATACTTAGGTATTTTCCATAGAACCAGTGAGGTAGCGGGAGAAGTGGGGGGGAAGTGTTCTGCTCTGAGTGATGGATGGCAGTGGCATTTTTCACGTAAGGCCTAAGTCTCTTTTTGAGTTTTGACCCCATGCCACAACAGTAAAGGTGAGCAAGTGAGGGCCAGGTACTGCCCACATCTGAGGTGGGATCCCTCTACTTTAGTATCAGAGGTTGCACCACTGGTCCGTCTTGCCCACTCTGACAGGAAAGTGGAGCACCCCAGGTGGCAGCAACTCTAGCTGGGCCACTGCCTAGAATGTGTATGTTCATACCTGAATGTCATTTTACTATATATATATATAAATATATATATATATCTATATATATAAATATATATTATAGAAATTATATATATATATATATATATATTTCTTTTGTAGAATGCCGTAGAATGTTCTTTTCCTACATCAGATTAAGACTTCATTTTTTCATTTATTAGAATACAAATCATAAATGCAACTTTTGAACTTTTGGAAAATATATGCACACATTGAGACAGGGCTGCCATCAAGGCACTATGATTTACAGAAAAAGGGGTCTTATTATTTGGTGCAAAATAGGAACTGGTAAGGGGCCTGGGGCCCAAATGCTTGTTATATGGGGCCCTGAAATTATTTGTGGCAGAACTGCAGTAAGATACCTCTAAGATTTCAGCTCTGAAGCTGTCAGAGATATGAATGGAGCTCTGGACTATCAACCACACTGTACCTCAAGTCCAGTGCAGGATACAATATATTTTCCAAGTTACTTAAATATTTATGTACCTAAAGTTAATGCGGTGAATCAGTATGGACAGCAAATGGGCACTGTGTAAGAACATCATATAGAGCTCTTGATCTCTAATAACTCATCATCAAGCAGGCTCTTTTTTCTGTATAGTAATCCATCAGTAATTGTAAGGTACGGTATTTATTACATCAACATCCATATAACATGCAATCTCAAAGACAGTAGTGGTCACCCGTGCCTACTGGTCCCTGGGCAGGTTGCACATGCTGTATGTCCACCCGTGGCAGATATACATATTACATTCATGATTTGCATTGATGAAAGCACATATGTGGTTTTACTATGCTCAATTGGGTTCACTGTTCCTGATTACTAACATATTTGAAAACAGGTTTCCTTACATTGGTACAAGCAAAGCTGTTATGACTACTAGGGCATACCCTTAACAGACAAAATATAACAAAAAGAACTATGAACCTACAGATCATATCATCAATTGTTTAAGATATAATCAAAGTGAGATTTAAAAAGGCTCTTCTGTCTTATGCTATAAATCAGAGCTGGAATCTATTAGTTTAGAACAATAAAGTAAATGATGACTATAATGAAAAAGGTAAGACTAAAATGACCTGCTGAAAGGGAAGTAAGCATAACAGATACTTCCATCTTCTCAATAAAATTTCACAGCATGCTAATATGTCTCTTCAGACAGCTCATATAAATATATCTCATTAGCTCATTTAAGATGTCCATAAATTCAAGTACCCATTCACAGAGTCAAGATTGCACAAATATCATTATAAGCCCCACAGCTTGAGCCTACACCCCTGGCTGTATAAAATATCTTCAACCTGATTAATTGTGCTAAAAGCTGCTAGAAGAGAAAATAGGCTCTGTATTTTTTGTGGAAACAGTTTGCACACAAAAAAGATGATCGGTTTTAATTTTATGGTTTGTGCTGATTTTACCAGCAGAATGTTATTATCACTAATTTTATTGCAATTCTCCTCAATGCTGCAGTTTTACAGTCATCATTACTAAGTAAATTATACCAATTATAAGAAGGATCACTGCACAGGATGATCAGCATAGTAAAATACAATATCCTGTGTAATATACAGGGGGCCAAGCTTACCTGAATATACTAAATGACATATAATTCGGGTCATGTTCAGAATTATTAGGTGGAGACTCCTCTGTTGAGGATCCTTCTCTCTTGGCCAAAACGGAGAGTGGTTACAAATAGCATCACTGCGTTAATGAAGTTTCTATTCTGTGTTATTATGCTAAACCATAGATGTGAATGGACATAGTGTAATTCTTTATTTTTCGTTTTTTTTCTATGTTTTTTTTTTTTTTTTGCAAATTGTATTTACTACCCAGGCAAGCAAAGCACTTCCCTGAAGCCATTTACAAAAGTCTTGTTATTTAATATAATATCTAAACAGCTATGGTTTCCAATTAATACATAGCATAGAGTGGTAGTGGATATAATGCCATGGTCATGGTGAATATAGTGTAGACTGTAGAGGATATGCAGCATATTATAAAGAATGACATTAACTATGTCCTATGTTGGGCTATTCTGAAAGTTTAAGACTTACATTTTAATTCAATTTACTGTGTATTATTTTAGTTGTGCCCATTTATACTACATTGCTATTAGAAGCTTTATGGAGAGCACAGTAAAACATCTTTAGCAAAGTAATATAAAAGGAAATGTATGAGAAGGTGGAGTAAACTAGAAGCAAAGATGACAATAAATAATATAAAATAACCTATAGGTTTAATTACTATAAAATAATCCATAGGTTAAAACTAATAACAGGTTCACAAATGTGTTGGAGATTCTGTCAGACCCCTGGAGAAAAAAAAGCACAATGCTATTTTCTGTGTAAAAATGCTGAACACTATAATGGAAATCGGATGGACCACATTGTAGTCAGTGGAGTCCGTTGGTATTTATCGGTGTCTGTCTTGTATCGGATCCTCCGCAACCTCTGTGACGAAGGCTCCACATGGAACCTCCAATGCATATGTGAACCTAGCCTAAGACTGTATGAAAATGGTATAGTATATGGTTATCTGAAATATAAACTTTGTAAGGATTTCCGTCTATATTTTCATCAGGTTTATTGGTTAGGAATTCATTGATGTCACACCAATAACAAAGCTGATGATGTATTTCCTTCTTTCAGTCTCCAGCACATAGCTACTCCAGTTATGACTCTGGGAAAAATGAAAGTGTTGGGGGTTGTGGTGAAGATTTATCTTTGAATCGGGGTGATGAAGATGAAGATGACCACGATGATCATGAAGATGTTGAGAAGGCAACTGAAGCAGACGGTGTGGAGGCAGAACGCCTGAAAGCTTTTAATGTAAGTGATCATTGTGACAAACAAGCCTATACAACAAATGACTCTGTTTATGCTTATAGGATGCAATATGTTGAATTTCTCACATTTTTGGCTACAGGGATCAGATGACTTTGGAGGTTTATTGTCATTAGCTATATTCTGCTTCATGTTACATATTTCTCTGATCCATCACATAGATTAATTTTTGTTGCATTTTTTATATTCTTCTTAAACTGGCAAAAAATTGTCAGAATAGAATAAAAAAGGAAAAAAAAAATTTGCATACATAACCTTTCTGTTAAACAGAAAAAATGTAGAAATTAAAAAAATAGAGCAGCAGCACATCCATGTAGAAAAAAATTATCATGTACAATGTTTTGTGACAACAAATAGAGTTTTTCTCAAGTAATGTTACAACATCTCAAGCAGTATTTAAACCATGTGAATAATTACAGCAATAACACGTATTATTATATAGTTAATCATAAAATATTGATATAAATATATGTGAACACAGTAGTGCAGCCAAGTTTAACAGAGTGCATACTGTATAAATTGTATTAAAAAAATGATCAGCAATTCATGAAAATATTAGTGTGAATAAATTATTAGCTTGAGAATAACTCTAGCTGGAGTTAATATGTAGCAACAGTGTGTGAATAAAGTAACCCGTTTTTTACTCCCAAGTGCTGCCGATGTTCTAATTTGGGGCTATTTGGTGGGACTGCTTAGGAAATTTGCATTCCAGTTTGCTTATAAATTGTGTTTTGTGACTGTGGAAGATATTATATTTTTTTCTCTTTTTATATCACTCTTTATTCAATATCTTTGCACTTTTATAGACTGCACCTGATAAGTGAATACTTGAACTCAAAGTCCTGGACACTAGGCTTTTACCTGATAATCCAATTTTGGCTACATAATTGCTTGGGTAACAATGTCTGGCTTTTTGTAAATAGATTGTTTAGCTGTTGAAAAGGTTTTTTTTAATTCTCTCCCTTTCATTCATTGAATTTAGTCATTTCCAGGTCCCACTAATTTTGTTGTATTTGGTGACCAAGCAAATATTTTTATTTTACATTTTTTAAAATTTTGTCTGAGCTTGTCTTCACTAAGATCATAGATGGCATCTTCGGTGAGCTGTATGTGCCACTATTTTATTTTGTTCCACTATTGACGTGGTAATTTGCTTTCATTTGTTTGCTTCAGGGATGTCCTATAATATGAACTAGACTAGAGCTTTGTGTTGTGACGCTTGTTGTATATGTTTTGTGCATTTTATCAGTGTTTGTGTATATTATTGACTTTTTGTTTGATACTGTAAAGCAATGTTTACTACGTTTTCTTATTTCATGGGATTTTTATATGTTTTTTGCCATGTTAATACTTTTGCTTCTACCTGCTGCCTTGAGATATCTCCACAAGGAAGTATATTTTACCTAAAATGATGCATCTTTTTTACCAACCATCTTCATGACAAAGTATCTATTCCAATCAGAATCTATGGTAGTAAGATGAGAGACAAGAGCAGTCCTCCAACCCGTTCTCCTCTGTCTCCCTCTTACCAACAGATGTTTGTCAGGCTGTTTGTAGATGAAAACTTGGACCGAATGGTCCCTATCTCTAAGCAGCCCAAAGAAAAGATCCAGGCAATCATTGACTCATGCAGGCGACAATTCCCTGAGTATCAAGAGCGTGCCAGAAAACGCATACGCACTTACCTCAAGTCCTGCAGGCGGATGAAAAGAAGTGGTTTTGAGATGGTGAGTTTTGACGTAAAATCAAGCCCATCAAAACCCCATATGTAATTTCATGACACTATTTTGTTTTCATCTTAGTGTCTTTATTTTACCCCCGATTCTATTAGTTTAAGACATTTTTTTGTAATCCCCTCATCATTCCTGAATTTTTCCCCATTTGTTCCTTAAGTAAAATAAGCCTGTGTCATATTATTTACTAGGGTCCTCAAGACTGTGTTGATAAGATGAACACCATACACTATTCGGATACATAGTAAAGGATGGATTTAGCAAGAAGAGATGAACAATTCCATAGTAGTTGGGGTGAATGAAGGGGGCCCCAAGTAGTAGAAAAGTTCCATTTTGTTACTCAGCTCGCAGGATGATTTGCACTGCTTCCATTTCCTGTGTTCTGATTTTATGCTCTCAACCTTATTTTCTTATTGTAATCTTTGGAAAATAAAGGGTTTAGCATATTCAATTCCAGTATTAATACGATATACTTGTGCTTTTCGCTGGATACGTACTACCAGTCATGCATAAATTGTCAGGTCTAATAATACAGTGAGTAAACAATCTAATTCATAGAAACAGGGAACCGTCAAGCATAAAATGAATTGTTTGCTGTAAAAGGTTTATAATGTACATGACTATAGTCTTGTAAGGGAGGAAAATTATGTGCGAGCTGTACATGTGGGTCAAGCATGCACTTGATCTGGTAATGCATTCATTTGGTATGCTACTATTAAATGGCGCTACAGCACATGTTCTGTGTGGGTAAGATCTAAATGAAAATTGACATTTGCAAAATAAAAGACACTTGCTTTGAGGTTCTAAACTGATTTGTAGGTTTTATTTTATTTTCAATATGAGAAGAAATGATTTTGAGTCATTTTGGAATTTAATCTAATGAAATAGAAACAGTTCGACCTCATGCATACAGCAGAGCCGTGTGCCGCGATATGAAGCCCCAGTATGCCACTGAATTATGGAGCTGTCTTTCCCTTGAGGCAATGCTTTCAGGTGCAAATAGCTCCATAACACAGTGCTTGTTTAGGCATGGTACAATATTCTTTCTGTTTCATATAAAATCTGACATAGAAAGCTCTGTATGGAAGTCTATAAGTATTGTAATATTGCTGTGTACAGCTCAGAGTTCATTCAGAGCCATGATTTGAGAGTGTGCTTGAGGCCTAAAAGAATTGTTTTTGAACTTCCCATTGCATCTGAACATGTCTGATGGACTCTCGCATACACGGCATCCCTCCCCCCAAATACGTGCCATACCATCAAATATATCGTGTTAAAATAAATGCACTGTCACCTAGGCAAATGTAATAGTTATATATTGAGCTGCTATAGACATGGTCTAGCCTGTGTCTGGAATATGACAACTGTCTAAGACCAAAGAGTTATAGGTGAAGTAGTTGGATTTGTGGAAGCATCAGAGATGTCCAGGCCAAGCCTATCTAAATTGCAGGGGCTATGGTATCACTCTTAGGCTATGTTCACACGGTGTATTTGCAGGGCGTAATTACGCCCCGCAATTACGCCGTGTGGACGGGGGCGGAGCGGGAGCGGGGGAGTGAGCGGGGGGCCAGCACTTTCCTGGCCCATAGACAATCACTGCTAGCGGCGCGTATACGCCGCTAGAAAGTGACATGTCAATTATCTCCCCGCCGGCGGGAAGAGGAGACGTAATCCATAGTTCTCTATGAGAACTGTGAATTACCGTAATGAATGGGCCGTTTTCGGCCCGTAATTGGTGCACTTCGGCCACTTAAAGCCGTGTGAACATGGCCTTACTATCTTACTATTACAGCCTTGCAGTCCCTGCAATTCAAAATACATGAATACGTCTTTTAAATAATCTTATAAATAAATCTTAAAATGAATGGTAAATTTATCCATGTGCTCTGTATATGTAGCAGAAGAAAGGTGATAGCCTACAGTTATGGAGGTTTGTACTTCATAGCTTCATGTACATAAGAGATACAAACATCAAAAATACAATTAATGTCAATGACAAAGTTCCATACAGCAACCACAGTTGTACTGTGATTCTAGTGCAAATTTCTTTCATTATGTAACCAAAGCCTTAATGTTCTGGGACCATCTATTGAGTTCTGAAAATAAATATGTGAGTTCTGCACTGGGTAGTTAATGCAGAACTTAAACTAGCTTAAAGGCGTTCTCCAGGACTATCTTTTTATTTGTTAAGTTGTCACAACTTAATTATATTGAACTTTGTCATTATCATAATTATTAATTATTAAATTAATATTATTATTATTATTAAAAAATATTTACCTGTTCTGCTTTGCAAAAAAAGACAGAGAGCCCCTTACTTCCCTCCTTCCTACTTTGTGCAAACCCATGTGACGTCCATTTATCACATGGCCTCAGTGAATGTTTTGTCATCACTCAGCAGGTGAGCTTTGAAGCCAGGCTCAGCTCAGAAACATTGTAGTGGGTGTGACCTGAGCAGAGAAAGATCTGGCTGCATATAGTGATGTAATTCTCCAGCCTCAGCAGCAGAAGTGATTAGAGGGGACAGGGAAATGTGCATTAGCTCTGCTTCAATTACTATTAGTAATGAAAGCAGTAAACAGCATTACAAAGCCTGAAGGGTTGTGTACTGTGCAACGGTGTGATGCCACATCCCCTACAGCAGGCACACAGCTTTCCCATGATCAAAAACTGTTTGTTGTAGGGGATGCTAGATAGGCTATCCAGTGTAATGGAAAGCTGAATGATGCCATATTCCCCACAGCAATCAGAGTTACAATGATGATTTAGCTGTATAACTGCTATAGGGGATGTATAGCACATACATTGAAATTTATAAACCAAATAATATATTTATACATGTATTACATATATTATAGGATGAGAAAAGAATGTTTTTTTACCATGTTACAAACTGATTAGTGCAGTGTATTCAAACACAGCCTGCAGCAGGCAAGGAGGATTAGGCAAGGTGCAGAGAAGTCCTAGATTGTAACTGCAATGGATTCGGGGACTTGAAGGAAATAGCTACAGGAGAACTACTGATCCTCCCACAAGCAGGAACTTTCACTGATCTGATGACAGATGAATAAGGAGGCAAAAGAAAAGAAACATAGGAAGGTAGTGGAGTATCTTGTCCATATAAATGCTGTTTATAGTGTTCTCTGAAATCTTTAAACTCCTAGATAACCCCTTTAAATGCACCCAATTATTAAATATTTGCTGCTTTAAGGATTCTATACACAATGGTATTAGACTATTTTCACATTATAGTACTAGAACAACAAAATGGATGAGTGTTGGGTCTGTTAATCGATGGACACCACCTGTACAATACAGATCAAATTAACTTAGAATGGATGTTCTCCCCTTGGACTCATGATAAGGCCTTATGCAAACATGATCCATATAATATAATATTGCATTAAATAGAATGAGTACATCTCTGTAGGGAAGATCACCAGGGAAAATAAGTGCTCTGCCATTTACATAAGATCTTATCATGAGTCCAAGGGGAGAACATACATTTTAGAGTCCAAATGAGGCAGATCAAATATGGTTATTTAGGGCCACATGTATGAAAACTGTCTAGGTCTAAGACTTTCTTTGTTGGCCATAGCACCCAATTAGAGCGCCCCTCATGTCATATAGTGCTCTGCAAAAATTAAATGGGAGCTCTGATTGGTTACACCTAGACAGTTTTCATACATGTCCCCCTTAGAGTTGTATTACTACTGAGTATTTTACCTTTAGAGGCCACTACACCTTTTATAATCCTTTTTTTCCCATTGTATTGTATTAAATGTACCCCCACCAACGTAAAGGACAGGTTTCATGTAAAGAGGTTTAAATGACAGAAAATAAGTCTCCTGGGAAAATCACATCTTTTCTGCTTTTATTTTGGAGTAAAATAAGATATACTATAGCAATATTTTGCCCTATATATAACATATCCGCCTGTAAAATGTACTAAGCCTACTCACATGACTACATTTGGTCTACTTGCATACCTTTTTAGATTTATACTCAATTCTAGATGATGAACATATCTTGATATGATATCCTCTCACCCCCTAAAAATCGTGGAGTGAGGCCATGTTTCAACATATCCAGTGTATGAAGTCCTAGAAATGTGATTTGGGATTGTACTATAGTTCACATAGGATTGCCTAGACTGGATTCATTGTAGCACATCATTTTAGCTGTGTGGGCTTTCAGCCTCGGGAATTAAACAAAAATGTTTTTTTTCCTGCTAGCTTTGAAACAAATACAGTATTTTAGCAATTTGCCTTACTTTTCCTAATGCTATATAATTATGATTCATTTACATAACAGACAGTCCCCTTAGTAAGTACTGTAAGGATTGTAAAAACAGACTCTCAAAAAAAAATTCATCTTTCTTACTATAAGGGTTTGTTCACACGGAGTATGCACTCCGTGTTACAAGTGCTTTTAGGATCCGTCTTGGGGTCCGCCCTGTCAATCCCCTAAGACGGATCTAACAATTAGCAGTGAGATTATCACTGCTGTCTATGACGAACACACAGTGGCGTTCAGATAAGGGATCGCCGCTGCGTGTTTCAAAAGCGCAGCTCTGCTCCATCTTGCAAAGAATTGCACAGCGTTCAATAGGGATTGCAAGGCGGTTTTTCAATTGAAGTCTATGGGAGAGAGTTTGTTGCAGGTTTTCCGACGGTTCCTAAAACCGCTAACCGTCGGAAAAACCGTCCAAAAACCGTGGGGACATGCCCTAACTCTGAATGAATGAATATGTTTCTAAAAGAGCTTAGTTAAGGATATTTACCAGCACTTAAATGGCAACACCAAAACTTTTCTTTGCCAGATGTTTTTGGAGGCGGTGTCCTCTTCAGATCTTGAATACTATGGATATTTAAGGGAAAACTATTGCCTTTTTTACTAATTAAAACAAGATAATGATTCATATTCTTTTCTTCTTAGGTATTTTATTTTCTAACTGTAAATTTTATAATTCTGTAGTCTCTATATGATAATGGAAGCAGCCATCTTGCCTGAGCTGCTTTTGACAGAATTTAGAGAGATGCTTTACAGCAGCTAGATGGGCAATAGGAGCCTGTGAATGGGAGCATTGACTTCTATAGTATTCTCTAGGCATGCTCTGTGACCTGGGAAGAAGTCAATGCGTAGAGAGGAGAAACTTTAAGGGTATGTTCACACGGCGTAATTGCGGCGCGTACAGTACGGGACGCAATACGCCGGGTGTTTTGGGAGTCACGATGATCAGTGCGTACTCCCAAAGCATGAGGGTGCGGGATGGGGGTGCAGCAGCCGCCAGCCCCGTTGACATGCATTACTCGTGGCGTGTAATCGCCGTAAATAATTGACATGTCACTTATCTCCCGCACGTACAGAACGATCGTATTGTACACGCAGGTGGGACGAGGCGTAATCCATATCTCTCTATGAGAGCTATGGATTACCGTAATAGTGGCGCGCATCTCGCTGCGTATTAAGCGCAAATATGCAATTACGCCGTGTGAACATATCCTAACCGTGTTCAGTTGTGAATGATGGATGCTTCGTTATCTATACACAGTGTCACCTTTCAGTGTAATCCTGTCTGTGCTGATAATGAGGAGACTGCTACATAACAGGAAGTGTCAGACTATTATTAGGCCAAGTGGTCAAAGTGAAAACTGCAGGATTTTGTTTTAAATATTCATAGTGGTATAGGAAAATTGAAAAACACAATCACAAATTTGTAAAAAAAAAAAAATGTGCTTAACCTATAAACATGAGTTAAACATTAGGTTATTTTCTGATGACAGATTTCCTTTAGAAATGTTGGCCCAAGTCAGACACATCATCTATACAGTATCTGCAGTTGTTCCATTCAAACATAGTACACAGGATGGTGTGCGTCCCAGTGATGGGACCACAAGCAATCATACATTTATCACCTATCCTATGGACAGGTGATTAGTGTCTCTCTTAGGCAGGGGCGTAGCTATACAGGGTGCAGAGGTAGCAGTTGCTACCGGGCCCTGCAGCCTGAAGGGGCCCAAAATCCCTTCTGCAACATAGGAAGACACCAGTATTATAAAAAACACATGGTAGGTGGAGGCCCAATTTCACTTTTTGCATTGGAGCCCAGAATCTTCAAGTTATGCCTCTGCTCTTAAGACAACCACTGTTTATCCATTTCACTTTTGAAAATGGCCCAGTATGGTGTAAAATTCCTGCCACTATACTATAGGTTCAACAGGTTCTTCTGAGCCGACCCATTCTTCTGGTGCTTATGAGTACATTAGATGAAATACTTTTTTGTTGACAGCAATATAGCAGTAGTTTCATGTGTCTGCTAGTCTTCTACAGATCCCTCGGCAGACAGACAGACAACATGTGAGATGTGAGATGTTTAGACAGGACAGACAGTAGCTGTGTAGAGACAATACAAATATTCCTATACGACTAAGCAATCAAGTAAATAGAGACTAAGCACCATATCCTGGGCACCAAATACCATTATTTTCAAATAACCTCACTTTCACAGCATGTCCTCACAGGAAAATTATAGCTGAAAGGTTTTAAAAATAGGATGCGTTTAGAAATATGTCCTTATATAAACCTCTTCTACTGCCGCAGTTAGTTTGGGGCGATTACTCCACTGACGGATGGTATATAGTATGCTGTACACTTTAGGTATGTAGTGGTAGTTATAGGGGTTTAGGATGTATATTTTAGATAATTTAGTAAAAGTTATGTTTTAACAGGGATTATAATTTTGCGTGATATACTGCGCAGTTCATGTTTTGTAAGACTCTGAAAGAAGTGTATTTTATCTGTTTGTTTCAGTAAAAATCCATTTTAGTTAGTCTTTTGAGCAGCTCTGAGGATAATTGGTGGTCAGAAATTGAAAAAGAAATCACCAGGGCATTAACAATATGAAGAATCATGCAGGTAAACACAGGCCAGAACTGTGACATTTTTCAAAGCTGGCGACTGGTTGATCCTGTTATAGATATGTGCTTCATAGAATATATGTTTCTAAATATGTATTATGAGGTGCAAATGATCCCACAAGCTGTGAGGTGGACCAAAGTTGGTGAGAACCACTTCCTTTTATATGCAGAATGTGATCATTCTCATAACCCCATCCATCGGATCATTTTTCACTTTGTTTTCATCAATTTTCCTGTGGTTTACCTTTACCAGTTGTAATTGGTGATTTACAAGGTTTAAAAGTGAGTTGCAAAAAAAATTTATATTGTTGAGGTTTGAAAAAGAATGTGTTGTACTTGTGCTTTTGAGTGTTAAATGTGTTAATGAGCTGAAATGATAATACAATTTCAAAGTTTTATGCCAAATTATTTTGACTATGAAATAACCATAAATAGACTGTACAATAGTTCTATGCAAGGTATAATTCATTTCAGTGTCTATTGCTAGGCAAGGAGACTCAAAGATGATTAGATTGCTTACATTGTTTCTTCTAAACTGCAGAAAACAAAGGGTTAAATATACCAAACTTTGCAGACAGTTGTAGCTGTTATTGGGCTCTTTAGTAAGTTGTTTTAACTTTTTCCTTTTTAGTTTGCCCAGCTTAGAGAGTACACTGGTTGCCTGCTTAGCAATTTAGATACATTTCACATGATACTGGTGTCAAGTACTAGCATCATGAATATTAGACCAGATTCTGATATCTGTATCCTTATATATCCCACGTGTCACTTAAATGGGTTGTCTGCTTGGAAATTTTTTTTTCAAAGATCCCTAAACAATACACATATCAGAGTTTGTTCCTGCAGAGAGTTCCTCTAACGTCCTATTATCTGTGGGTGAACCAAGCAGTAGGTGTTCAATTTCCATCCAGCACTACCACTGGAGAAATGAAGCATTATATGCTGCCCATCAATAGGTTATCTGTGTATGCCCGAACAGGACAAGTCCTCCTGTTCAAGAGTTACTCTTTGTAACCACAGCCCACTGTGGCCTAGAGAGGAGGATCCTGAACAGAGGACCCTCATCTAGTAACTCAAAAATCGCTAATAGTGCTGATTAACAATGCAGTGTCTTTGAACCTGATTTGTAAGACATGTTCTTTGTGACATGACACTTTTAGTAGCCAATACAAGATGCTGTAACTGTAAAGGAATGCATGTGGACGAGAACTATACTTATATGTATGCTATGGTCAGCTGGTATTACTATTTTAAATGTTTCCACATAATTAAATTACCAAATCCATATTAAGTTCCTACTCTTCAGCTAACCAATTTTGGTAAATTTAAACCGTCCCTAGCTCAGTCAGTCTTCTGTTTTTAGCAGACAGTGGAAAATTTATTTTAGCATTTTATGTGCTATGTGTTCAGAATTGGTTTTTGGGAAGGAGTGGTCATGTGCTGTTCATCTGCTAATGTATTTGCCCGATTTCAAGACATTCTAAGAACGATGGGCGACATGTATATACGGGGCTGCACCAGAAAACTGTCGCAGCCCTGTTCGCTATATTTTTAACCAGGCGCACTCCAATATCAGGCGCAGGCACTTTACTGCTGGAACAGGAAGACCACTTTAAACGTTGTTTACCTGAGCCTAAAGTGTCACTTTGTAACTAGAAAGTGCTAAATCTATGACCCGCAGAAGAACAGGTTCATAGATTCAGGAGCTTTCAGTGTGCGCAAAAAAATGCCGCCTGGCGCCATAAATCATACCTGTCGCTCCATATGTTTTTATTATGTCCTGATACATAATATAATAGAATTTATAGAGAATGCACTTGCTGTTTCTGATAACTATATTGCAGTTAGTGAATGAGTGGCATTGGCATTTAAGAAATTAAAGATGTAGTTTTATCAACAGCTGGGAAAGGAGTCTGATATCTGCTTTAGTAAAGTTGGTGAATGTGTAGTTTGGCATATAAAATTATTTGGATTAGAGCAGCCTGGTACATGACAGATTTGATGAAAAACTAGATTAACCTATAAAACAGCTGGAAAAAGAAATGGTTTAGCACATAATACAGTTGGTGATGGGGTAGTTTTAGCAACTATCATGTAAGGAGTAGCCTGGGATATGTTAAAGTTGATGAGGTGGTAACTTAACACATAAGACAATGGGGAAAGGAGTCGGTGGCTCATTTGATAAGGTGGGGCATACACCCACACATCTTTTACTAATATGTGATAAGAAGAGTACATCTGCACTAGGCAGATGTATGCTGATAGAGTGTTTACTGCTGTTTTTTGATTACTATATAAAATGAGACATTTTTTCCCATTCTTCAACCTTCACTGTCATTATTGTGAGCCTGACTTTATTATTATAAAAGTGAATTGTTGCTTTTGTTTAATTACATTCATAATTTGTGGTATGCTTTTAAACATAGTAAACACATATGCGAGCATTGACACTGTGTTCTGTATTCCCACTGTTAAAAGGCCCATAAAACATTGTAGTGCTCTGGTAATGAATTAATTGACTTGATATCACCTGAAATTACCTAAATATTACTTCTAATGTCCCAGCAAGGTGATTTCAGAAAGAGAAAAGCCAATTTATCACAACATTTCACATTGATGGTAATTATTTTTCAAATACATTTTTTACACTGCATTTGTTCCATGGAGTATTAGATGTACTATTTGAATGTATCTATTCTTCTGGTAATACTTCATGTAATGGCACATCAGTGTTTATGACCCACTAATTGTTCTAAAGAAAGAAATAACTGCACTGTGGATAAATGAAAGTTGCATTAAAACAAATCCTTGCTCTAGAAAATAAATGGAGAAGAGTTTATTTGTGTCATGGCAGATATATACAATGATCACCGTTGATAGACTGCACTCTATGTAATGCATTACATTTCTCAAGGTACTTATTATTTGAGCGAAGTTTTCTATTTGTAGGAATTTAAAAATTAAATCCATGAATACTGCTGTGGCATACCCATGTGTATAAACTGTTGTGTCAGGGCTGAAGACCAGCACAGCTTTGTGTGAAACCAACTACTTTTGCATTGTTAACTAACTTTTATTTGTTTATTTCATTTTTATTTATTTCTATTTTTATCATATTGGAGCATTTTCTTTGTGCTGCCTTGATCCTAGTCTCAATTTATCGTAACTATATGGTGTTTTGTTTACTGAATATGGTTTCTAAATCATTTTTAGACTACATTTTTCCTTCTAGTTATTTACTAAACAAATGGCAGCATAGCAGGTAGTTTCTTTAATATGAGACCTGCACAAATTGGCAGGAGATGGGGGCCAAAACCACCTGGGAATACCATCAGATTGTCCAGACTGCCTTAGAACGCCTCTGGGCATCCTGGAATGCCCCCAAACTGTCTGGAAATGTACCCAAACCTGAAGGGGGCCACCCATTTTGATACAGGGTTTGCACAAGCCCAGTCCCTTTGTGATTTCATTTGTGGGCTGCCACAAAATGCTTTGGCAAGCGGCCTGTGGGCCACATGTTCTGCAGGCCTGTTTTAGACAGTAGTGTCCCTGAACTATTGTAATATCAAAAGCAACATTTTGTATTAGGTGCTCAGTAATGCTGAAGTAGCATGGAAAACCCACAGTAGAACTTCGGACTAGCTTCAGCATCAGGCATACTTGGGCAAGTTTCAGGAGCCAAAGTGCTTAACTGATTAAAAATGCTCTATGAGTTTTAAGCTTAAAGGGGTTTTACCACAAATTAAAATTGACGTGGGAAGTTTGTAAATTAAATAATAAACATTTTCACCATTCATCATTATTAAAAATTCTCACCGTTTTCGTTTTAGCTGCTCCTTTAGTGATCCATTTTTTGCAACTCGTCTCCAGGGGATACGACCAGGGCTTGGTCGCACATGCCCAGACATCACCTCTCCTCGCAGGAAGCTACTGAGTGTTCAACCACAGTTGCTGTCACTCTACTCCTGTCCTCTGTACTCCGTAGTAAGTAGTCAAACAGTGCAAATAAATGAGAAAAATAAACCTCAATCAGGTTTGTGCATTGATAAACATAAAAAATCCACAGGTTTGGTTCCTGCAGGGATTTGAACCCAGAATCCTTGTGAGTGAAGGCAAAAGTTTTACCTCCGAGCTACAATGTAGCTACTTACAGTTCTACACATAAAAAGACCTTTCTTTGACTACAGAGACGAAAGGCATGGGGATGTCATCCAGCTGGGTCACATGAGAGGCAATTCAAACAAATCACACATGCCCCCTTCTGAGCACACCCAGCTTAAGAGCTGGATGCAGGAGGTATGAGATGAGATCGTGGCAAAACCCCTTTAAAGGTGGGGTAAGCAGGAGATCACTGTGAGTCCAATGCACAAGAGCCCAGAGCCCAGGTGGTCTTGAAGAAATCTCATTCTTTATCAAAGACACACCTGATTTTTCCATACAGAAATCCAAGTGGATTTCTGCCACATATTTTATCATGTGTGGTGGGTTTCACTGCATATTGGGACACGGATTAGCCTCATTTAATGGGGGGGAAATCAGCATCCTGTGTTCTGGTAGATTTTTCTGTATGGAAAAAATTTGCGTTGTGAACATACCCTAGGTGACAAGCCACGTATAATTAGCATGCAATTTACCGCACCACAGATTTGCAGCATACACGCTATATTGCGTATTCCCATTAGATATTATGGGATGCTTTTCTGAGTGGATTTCAGTGCAGAAAGCATCCAAATCTGGGTGAGGCGCACACGTACTTTCTGCATCTAAACTCGCCTTATGAATGGTGCTCTATTGCTTATTGTTAAGCAGTATCTGGTAACACTCGTGAAAACATTATGGACCACATGTATGAAAACTGTCTAGGTCTAAAATTCACTTTGTTTCCCATAGCAACCAATCAGAGCGCCCCTTTCATTTCATATAATGCTCTCGAAAAATGAAAGGGCAGCTCTGATTGGTTGCCATGGACAACAAAGTGAATTTTAGACTTAGGCAGTTTTCATATATGTGACCTTATATGTTATTCCAGTATGATTTGTGTTTAGTGTTCTATATTATATGGTCTTTCTATTACATATTTTATATTTGAAATAATTTCAGTGGGTAGGATGGAAATAATACATTGTGCTTTGGTACCATTATTCAAATCTTTGGTATTTTTAGTTTTCCTAAGGCAGACCTTTATCTACGTAGTCGTCTTCTAATATACTAAACAACATGAAGTCTGATATTCCAGGTGAAGGATTATCCCGTGTTTCTTCATTTTGTCATCAGTTCATTTCCCCCTTTTAGTTCTTCTTGTTGTGTGTGTGCATTGTAAAGTGCCATTTCAGTAAATGCAGTCCTGTCTCCATTTAACCCTTACAAATCTAACAGCTGTTTAATCCTGTTATATCTATAATGTGCTTTCTTTCAGTCCCGACCTATCCCCTCACACCTCACCTCCGCTGTAGCAGAAAGTATCTTAGCCTCAGCCTGTGAGAGTGAAAGTAGGAATGCCGCCAAGAGGATGAAGCTAGACAGACAGCAGGTACTGTTCATGTCCATACACCACCACTGTGATGATAATAATCATTATGTTAATGATAACGATGTGTATATATAGCACAGATAATAGTCTGACCATTCTGGGCCATTTTCTATTTTTAACAGCTGAGATGCCCTCATAATGTCAGCTATTCTAAAGTCTTTAATGGAATATCATTCAAGGGGTTGTCTAATGATGACAACCCCTGTTTATATGCTCTGTTGGCAGACGGCCGTCATAGAGGGGATCTCTCACTATGTAATACCACATGTCTCCTGCATTAGATGGCTCTGGTTTCTGGAGATTGTTGATAGTCAGCTTTCAAGTGAAAGGCATCTGTGGTGACACAATCCCCCTAAATATCTAGATAAAAGCCTCATATTGTAAGTGATTGGTTTTTCTTAGTAATATAGCCTATGTCAATTTGTACAATAGATATAATTTGCAGCAAATAGACCTCTATATATTAATTACTCTGTTGTCAGATTAAAAATTTAGTGCTAAAAACATTTTATACTCAAGGTATCATTTTAGTAGATCTTTTTATTGAGCAGTGTAAAAATGTTGTTCAGTGCTCCCAAACTAACTTAAAGAAGGTAGTAAAATCCCCTCTGAGGCCAGGTTGAAGCTTGCCTTAGAGAATGAGGAGTTGTCCCTGCTCATTTCTATGGGACCTGCGAGCCAGCCACAGTAAGGTTTTACAAGATAGCAAAACTTCTTTAAAGGGTTGTTCCCATCCCTTTGACGGCAAATCGATGGGTCTCACCTCCAAAAGTCTCCATTCAGAACAGATAATAGGTCATGCCTGCACACTGCTCCCATTTTATTCCATAGGATTTCAAAGTACAGCCAAGTCCAGCACTCACTTGTACTCAGAACTCCCATAAAACAGAATGTAGAATTGTCCACAAGTCTGCTCGACTCTCTATTCTGAACTGAGACTTTGAGGGACTCATTCCCAAGATAGGTGCAGGTCCTAGAGATGAGACCCACACCTGTCACACATTGATGGTATACTTATCAATATGCCATCAGAGTGTAAGATAGAAACCCCCCTTTAAGGACAGGAGGCCATCGCTGTCAGTATTGTACACCAGTGCTGTCATATCAGGCAAACAGAGCTACAAGGATATTGCTACATTGTACAGCAGATACACAGGTGGGGATCAATGATCATGTTTCATGTGGTCTTTAATAACAAATGGGACAACTTAAAAAGTAGGTATTGTTTAAATTGTGCCAGTGCATCTTTGGTAGAAGGTAATGCGTGTCCAACAAACCAAAGTTGTAACAAGTGCAAGAGTTTAAATTCAAGTCCATAAAACTATAGTCATAAAAAAGACCAGATGAGCGAAAAAAGCATTATACACTTGTTCACTACCTAAAAAACACGACCAAAAGGGTTGCTAAACTTTAAAGTTTACTTCATGCAGCAGATTTACTTAATAATGACTTGAACTAATCAAGTGATTTTTGCTGCCGTATGTAAAAGAAGGATATGATAGAAGCTGAGCTACAGGTTTATATAATTTAAGCAGGATTTCTGAGTAAAAAGCATACTAAATTCTGACAGAACTCCTAGATACAGATTGCCCCCCACTCACATACATTGATTGACAGTTTGTTTTGTACACACTGATACAGGGAAAGCTGTGAATCACTGTTTGTTGGGATAAGTAGGAACTCTCACTGTCTCTTTTAGGAGTCCTGTCAGGATTTACTCTGCTTTTTACTCAGAAATCTTCTACAAATCATATAAACCTACATATCAAACGGCTCATCTTCTTCTCTCTCTCTCTCTCTCTCCCTCCCTTCCTCCTTTCCTCCCTGCTCTCAGATAGGGCAGCATATACCACCTGACAAGTTCACTTCAAAGAGCTATATCAAACAGCTCATCTCCCTCTCCCCCCCTCCTCCTCTTCTCCCTCTCCCCCTCTCCCTGTCTCTCTCTCCTCTCTTCCTGCTCTCAGATAGGGCAGCACAGACCACCTGACAAGTTCACTTCAAGGACTGTAAGGGCGCGTTCCCATGGCAGAGGACAAATACCGGCCAGTTTGCCGGCCGGCATTTGTCCTGTTTTGCGGCCGTCCCCACGGCCGCAGGGGGGATGGTTTTTCTCCGCTATGAGCCGTGAACAGCCGTCCCCCCTCCCATTGAAGTGTTCATATTCCGTCCGGTAACCGGACGGAAGAATGAACATGCTCAATGTTCTTTGAGCGGCCCTCGGGTGGAAAAACCGCCGGACGGAAAACCCATGCAGTGGGGACTGCTGCACGGATTTTCCATAGAGCACCATTGTGCTCATTTTCAGCCAGTTTTTCAGGCGGTCTGAAAAACTGCAAACTGGCTGAAAAACCGTCCGAAAACCCGTGCAGTGGGGACATGCCCTTACATGCAAATGTAGCAGGAGCTATAGCAGTCATGGCATAATACAATGAGTCATCCTGGGTACTAGTATAGATGCTAGTTCTAGATTAGGGCATTTACATAACATTCAGAATCAATAACCGTCTGCACTTAATAGATTCACTTCTTTGTCGACATGTTTGACCCTATGATAAAGCAACTAAAATATATCAGTCTAGTAATACTACCAAATTCAGTGTACTGAGGATGAAGTTGTAATAAAAGTTCAATGTTCCTTATAAACTTCCGTACTAATATATACAGACTGATGTCTTCATGAACTAGGTTGGATGAGTCACATTCTGAATCATCCACAAGATTTACAGAACAAGCCCCGAATTATAACTGTATAAATGGGTCAGTACTGACTCACCAGACCACGCTCAGTGTCTGAATAATAGAAAAGTCCATTACAAGTGTCACTTGTCACACCGCATGAGGTTTAATATTTCCAGTATCTTCATAACAGTTCACATTTCGCCGAAACTGCTGTATCTAGGAAAGCTTAAATGAGAGGATTTTTAATTGACTTGCAGACTTTCAAGCTGCCGAGCTGCCACAGTGCTGGGGCTTCGGTCGCGGTGCAGCTTTTGCAGAAGCTGATCTTTCGATAGTCATAGGTGTATATCTTACCATAGATATTTGCACAGGAACTAGTCTTGAAGTTCCTTTTATGATTTTACATGTATTTTGTTTTCTTTTTCACTGGTTGCCCTACTTTATATGGTTTCATGTTTACATGCAGAGTGTAATTGGTTCAGCTAATCTGTCAATGGTGGCCTCAAGTGTGACAAGCATAGGATTAGCATTTTAATATTTAAAGCGGAAATCTCTGCAGTGACATCATTTAATTAGTGTGACATATCTTTACAGACTGTGGTGCTTCAGGATTCATGGCAACCACTTGAGCTTCTGTACCCTACCAGTTCATTGCTGGGGTGGCTTAACAATGACAGTGTGTAGCATATAGAGAGAAGCTTTAAAGAAAACCTGTCTCCTCTGCTGACATGTCTCAGAAATGTAGAGAGTAAATCCGTGATATTCACCACTCGTTTTCTCCAGCTTTATTTTTCAAATCAGGTGCACTTTCGGGTTGCAGAGGTTTGACACCAATGAAATGGCCCCCATGGCCGTTTCGTTTTGGCGGCCTGCGGCCCAAAAGGCAGTACGGGGCCTATCTGTCAGGGGCCCAATAAAAAGGGGGGCCCCCCACTGTTTATTTTAAAAAATTTTTGGAAACTACAATGGGTGGGGAAACCCTATTTGTTTTGGGGCCTTTATGGTCCCCTGGTCGGTTAATAGGGGGACGGGTTTGGCCCAGCCCTGGGGGGGGCACTGTGTAAATTTCCCCCCATGGGGTATCCTTGTCATGAGGAAGGTGAAAAGTCACCCAAAAAAACTCCCAGGGGGGAAAACTTGTTTAATGACCTCAAGGCTGGGCCCACGGGGGTTAAAATTAGTTTTTTCTCACTCCCAAAATAAAAAATTAAATTTATTTTAATGTAAATTTTCGGATTTTATTTTGGATATTCTATCTTTTAATTTAAAAATTAACCTAGCTTAAAAATTTTTTAAAAGGCTGTTTTTGTTTTTGGTCAGGGGGCCCCAAATTTACAAAATTCAGCAAGAGATAAAAATAATTCCTTCACTGAAACCTAGGTGGTGAGATCATTTCCACTTTAAAGGGGGGTTTAACTGTTGGTTGTTTCCCCCACCTTTATATATTGTCTATTAAAAAAATTATAATTTTTTAAAGAAGGTCGTTTTCTCACAAAAGTGGGGACACCCCTCACATTTTTTTTAAATATTTTTTTTCAGGGGGACAACGTAAGATATAGTTTTGATAAGCACTTGATAAAAGGGGAAAAGTAGCCCCAGAAACACCCCTTTTTTAAAAACGTGTAGATTTGGTGTGCCCTAAAAATAACTTGCCCACACAGCCTTTGGGCAAAAAAAGTGAGTACACCCCCAAGTAAAAATTTGAAAAATTGTGCCCCAATTTCCCATTTTCCTTAAAGGGTTGTCATGTGACTCTTTGTTTACTGGGTTTTCAGGTGTGAAGGGTTTAAACAGGGTGTTTAATTTGGTTTTAAATCGCTTCACACTCTTGGTCACGGGAAAAGTTAAAACATGGCACCCTTGGCAAAAACTATCAGAGGATCGGGAAAAAAAAAAATAGTTGTTCTACAAAAAGAGGGCCTAAACTATAAGAAGATTGGAAAAGCCCCCTGAAACTGAGCTGCAGCACGGTGCCCGGGACCATTCACCCAATTTTAAAAAGAAAAGGTTTCCCAAATCAAAAACCAGGCCTTGAAATGGTCGCCCAAAAGAAGTTGATTGCACGGGCTCAGTTTTCTTTTCCAGAGTTTGGGTCTTTCAAAATAGATGAAATGAGTGTGCCAGCATTGCTGCAGGGGTTAAAGGGGGGGGGTTTAGTCTGTCAGTGTCAACCATACCCCGCACCCTCCCAAAAATTTGGGTTCGGGCTGTCACCCCAAAGAAACCCTTTCTAAAAATTGCACAAGAAGCTCCATACTTTGTAAAAACAAGCAAAAGGGACATGGTTTTACGGGAAACCATGCTGTGGTTGATGCCAAAGATAAACCTTTTTGGGTTCAGATGAAGTCCCAACTGTGGGAATTACAGTTCATTTAGGGGAACCCCTGAAAAGCAACATGTCGTGACTTACGGAAGCAGAGCTGATCCCCTCCCTTTGGGCCGCAGGGGAGTATTCCAACATGATAATACCCCAAAAGCACCCCCAAGCAACCACGCCTTGCTAAGAAATTAGGGGAAAGGTCTGGATTTCCAACATGTCTCCAGGCCTAAACTCATTGAGCATCGGGGCATTCAAAAAAAAAAAGGGGGAGGGGGCAAACCCAACATCCCCACCCAAAATTTGTATGGGGGTGGAAGAGGGTTCCAGTACTGCAACCTTTTCACCTATGATTTTCATCCAAGAATAAGACTGGAAAAAAATGGTGGCCCCAAAAAAATTTGACACTTTTTTTTTAACACTTTGCAATTTTTCCATTTTTATTAGGGGTGAAAATCACTTTTGTTGCTAGTGGTTTAGACATTGATGACTGTGTGTTGAGTTATTTTGAGGACACACCAAATTGTTACACAAGCTGTAGACTAACTACTCTACATTGTGTCACATCTTCGGTGCTGTCCAATGAAAAGATATAATACTATACAGTGTATACTATATTTTCAAAAATGTGAGGGGTGTACTTTTTTCACTTTTTAAATTTGATGATAATCTGGTAAATTTTGACAGTTTTTTTTCAAAAAAGATACCCGGAATGAATCCCAACCATGTAATTTTGGGCTTGGGAACCAAATCCAATACTATTGGGGGTCATCCATCCAAAAGCAATAGATATACCACAAGACCATGAAGGCACTATATGGCAGCACATGTGTGTCTATGGGTTTGTGCTACTGACACATAGTATGCTGTACAGATCGGTGCCAGGGGCCTAGGATTTTTAAATATTGAGGGTTTCAATGTCCGTCCCCAGTGGTGAATGCCACTGCATACGCATTTTACCTTCAGGGAAAATGTATTATCACTAAGCCCCCTTTAAAATAAATGGGAATCCATGTAAAACCTAAGTCATTCAGTTCTGGACACTGTAAGAGGGCTTCTTAGAAGACACCCACTTTCACTAAAACCATAAATATAGATTTGTGCTTATTTTATTTGTAATAAAACTTTATAGGACTTAGAGCTCTGTTTTTTTTCTATATATAGACAGATACATCCCATACTTTATTTCATATAGTCACATGATCAAATTCTGCCTGCCTGCAGTTAGATACTCACAGAAGACAGACTTTATACTTGAGTTTATTCAGAGCCATATTATTGTTCTTTCTTTAGTCAGCTCCCCCTAGTGGTGACTGTAGGCAGACATAAAGTTTTTAATGAAATTAATAAAAATGTGGAGCTGTGTTTTACAAGAATACTCCTTTTGAAATTTTACTTTTCTACACCATGGTAAGCACATACAACAGCCATGAAAATAATATGAAATATATAATATTATATTTGGGACCATAATCACTGACTTGCACAAGCATAGACCAGACTTTTCCTGGTGCTAGTTGTGTTTTATTCCCAAATGACTCTTAGTTTTTATCAATTTTTGTCTAGTGGTACCAGGGCCATCATAACAGCAGTATAGGCCTTTAGGCAAATCAATGTATTGAGCCCTGCCTACAGAACCTCTCCCAGGAATAAAAATGTAAGGTATCACTAAAATAAATTTATACATATTGGTACCTCCAACATAATTAATGTTTTTAAAATTAAGACACAGTAAAGATGAATCAGTAAAAACATTTGGACAATGTAATATAAGCTCTGAACTGGATAAACAAAAATGTCAACATAAACATAGTACTTAGTATATCATACTGACAGAGGGGACACAGTTGCATATTATAAAATGACAATGAATGATTTATCATTGATCAAGTGTTCAACACAAACATTTATAATTTTTTTTTAAACGTAAAGTTTTTATTAGATAAAAAATTTTAAGGTACAGAATAAAGAAGGGGGAGGATAGACGGGTAACAAGGGCTCCGAAAGGCCCAAATAACAAAGACAAAACAGCAAACACGATTATTAATTTGTCATGGTCAAGACTTCAATATTTGCATAATCAATATTCATCTAAAACCTCACATACAACAGGCTATTAATAACATTACCACAAAAAAAGAAAATATATTCCATATAACTAACTACAACTATTTGAGGTACTTAGAAGTCTTCCAGTTTCCCCATCTTTTCCTTGTCTTAGCAACTACATGTGAGGGTATCAAAATTCTAATTTTTTTTTATAGAGAATTCCTTCATTATTTAATTAAAGTCTGTGGTGTTAAAAGTTTCAGATTGTATCAGAGCTATCCAATGAGTTACTAGACATAAAAAGGGTTTTACCACAATGTAAAAACCCCAGTGCTGGCCGCTAGCAGTTAGATGCAAGTCGACCATGCTTCGGAACAAGAAGGGCGACGCTTGCAGCCATTCTCCTCATTCATTTCTGTGGGAGCTTTCAAAGATAGCCGCGTGTGTGCACTCAACTATGTTCCGAAGCTCCTATAGAATTGAATGGAGAGAATAGCTACATGCATGGTCGGCTCACATCTAGCTGCTAGCGGCCAGCACTGGGGTTTTTACATTAAGTTAAAGGGGTTTCCCTATGACATGATGGCATGTCAATAGGATATGCCATCAATGTGCACTATTTTGAGAATAGTGTTTTAATAGAGAATCTGTTTTAATTGGAGAAGTGACCAAAAAACTGTGTTTGGAATTTTTTTTCATCAACAGTGTTCAGCATATGGGACAAATTATGTTATATTTTAATAGACTGGACTTTTATGGACGTGGCGATACCAAATATGTGTAACTTTTTTATTATTTATTTTTATATGTAGAATGGCAAAAAAATAGGTGATTTGAACTTTTAATATTTTTATTTTTTTTAATACTTTAAAACTGTCTAGTCCCTTAGTATAACAATGCAAAAGGGTGTTCAAAGATTGCAGTTCTAGCCCACCTGCCTGGGGTAGCAAGTGTTAGAATCTCAGACATGTCCGTGATGGAAGCCTTCACAAGGTTTATACTAGATACATTTTGCCTTTTTAATTGTTTGCAGTAATTGCAAGAACTAAAAATGACAAAATTTCTCTTGTGAATGCAGGCTTGCCTACTCTCCAATACAAGTCATAATTTTTTTTCCCATTGAGTTAGCAGGAGATTTGAATGTTGCCCCTGTGCTCATGTGGGCTCCCAGGCAACTGGTCAGTATGCCTGTGCATTAAGACTGAATTATATGTATAACGCTGAGTAAAAGGAAAAACAAAGAGGAAGAGAGAAAAACAATTTGCACACTTTTGAACCGTGTAAGTGAGCCACAATAAGCTCCTGAAACGTGTTGTTTTAAATGTAGTTTTATCCCCTTTTAATAATTTAAGAGTTTATACTAATAAAGCAGTACATTTTTAAGCTTTATTTATTATTAGTTAAAGGGGTTGTCTCACTACATTGATTCCTCTTACCTCAGTCCTGTTTTCTTGGTTTCATTTTGAATTCAGGATCGTTTACTGGCTTCTACTAGGCTGCAGAAGAAACCAGGTCTGTAGCTATAGCAACCAGTGCTAGCAGCCTATCATGAGAGATTGAACAGGTCTGTAGCTATAGCATCCACTGCTAGCAGCCTATCTTGAGAGATTGAACAGGTCTGTAGCTATAGCAACCATTGCTGGCAGCCTATCAGGAGAGACTGAGCTATAGCTATAGTGACCTGAGGAGCTGATGCAGTCCATACAACAGGGGATATCTAGGAATGGGTAGGATACAGTTAATGGACATATTTTGAAAAGTGACTTATTTTTGCAAGATCTTTAACATAAAATGCAATCCTTGTAGTGAGACAACCCCTTTAATAAAGTCTGAATTATATGTATAACGCTGAGTAAGAGGAAAAACAAAGCGGAAGAGAGAAAAACAATTTGCACACTTTTGAACCGTGTAAGTGAGCCACAATAAGCTCCTGAAACGTGTTGTTTTAAATTTAGTTTTATCCCCTTTTAATAATTTAAGAGTTTATACTAATAAAGCAGTACATTTTTAAGCCTTATTTATTATTAGTTAAAGGGTTTGTCTCACTACATTTATTCCTCTGACCTCAGTCCTGTTTTCTTGGTTTCATTTTGAATTCAGGATCGTGTTTACTGGCTTCTACTAGGCTGCAGTAGAAACCAGGTCTGTAGCTATAGCAACCAGTGCTAGCAGCCTATCGTGAGAGATTGAACAGGTCTGTAGCTATAGAAACCAGTGCTGGCAGTTTATCAGGAGAGACTGAACAGGTCTGTAGCTATAGCGACCTGAGGAGCTGATGTAGTCCATACAACAGGGGATATCTAGGAATGGGTAGGATACGATTAATGGACATATATTGAAAAGTGACTTGTTTTTGCAAGATCTTTAACATAAAATGCAATCCTTGTAGTGAGAAAACCCATTTAATAAAAGCTCATAAGAGCATCATAACATTATTCTTATTGTTCTGCTCCAGGGTGTCTAAATAACTCCAAAATTTACAATAGGTTTGTTAATATAAGACTGAATTAAATGCATTCATGTAATTATTAAGTATTATATACCACAGAGTATTACCTGCTCAGATGCTGGTGGTACACCTAGACTTACAGAGACACTTTTGAGATACTTCAGTACAGACTAGGAAAAATAAAAAAAAGAATTGTAGTGTTAAACTGAACACCTCATCATTAAGATTTGTAAGAAGGATTGCTTTTAGCTTCTAAGGACTCTGGAGGCAGATGAAGGCAGCTATTAGGTCTCTGACAAAGCAATTATGGCCTAGACACATATGCTGCAAGCTGACCTGACATTTGCCTTTGGATAGTTGTCATAGCAGCAGCCAGTACAGAACAGTTTGATGCAAGTGTTTACTGGATCCTCTCAATGAACAGGCCAACTTAATGCATCCGATGTCTATAAAGTGCATGCAGCGCTGTCCTGTGACAGAAGTGAGACCCATGTTTTCTTTTTATCTGGTATTTCTTAATGAATAAACACTCCCATGTTAATGATTTACCCCTGACTAGTTTGGAGTGCCATTCGCTCTCGCTGGTTACCAGGTAACAAGGGAATGCTGCCAGGGAACACTATTCAAACATGATTTTGTTAACAAGCCAAAGGTTCACCTGCTAAAGCCCTGTAGACGGTGGCTCCAGAGACGACTGCACAAAGCAGAATATGAAGAATTGTAATATTAGCTCATAGTTGGGTGTTCGGAATTAGAAGGGCATATGGCAAATAAATGACACTGTCGCTTTTACTTCTTGTACTGTATTTGCATAGTAGTCCAATATAATTGTTATCTAAGCAACACACTAGCTCACTGTGAAAGCATACACACCTGCAAAGAACTTCTGAACCCACAACTGGCCTGGGGCACCTTGATGACATTTAGCACATGGACCCCAATACAATGGACAACATCCCATGGTTTTGAGTTGTCCGTTGAATTCTCTGGAAGAGTTGTGTAATCTTAGGCCATGTCCCCACAGCACGGGTTTGCGGACAGTTTTTCAGACTGTTTTCGGTTTTGAAAACCGTCCGAAAAAACGGCCTCAAATTTTTCAATGGACCTCTATGGAAAGCCCATGCAGCGGTCCCCACTGTACGGGTTTTCCGCTCGCCGGTTTTTCAGACCGCCAGCGGTCCGAAAAACATTCTACTTGTTCATTCTTCCGTCCGGTTTTCGGATGGAATATGAACATGTCTATGGGAAGGGGGAGGGCTTTTCTCCGCTAATCGCGGACCGGTATTTGACCTGTGCCGTGTAAATGGCCCCTTAATATATACCCTTTTAAAGAAACGATCAGTCGAGGCCCTCACTATTAAAAGTTCTCTTCAGGGCCGGTTCACACGGCTTATTCAAGCCATAATTGCGGGACGGATTCCGCCCGCAATGCGGCTTGAATAAGGGGCAGGGGGCGCTGCCCGCCGGCCCTATAGACTTTCATTATCCACGGCGCGTATCCCGCCAGGATAATGGACACGTCTCTTTCTCCCCGCCCGGTGGATTCGCCGAACTGGGAGCAGAGACGGAATCCCCACTTCTCTATGAGAACTGTGGATTACCGAAATGGCTGGGACGGGTTCCAGCCGTATTGCAGCGCAGTACGGCGTGCAATACGGCTGCAATCCGTGCCCAAAATAAGCCGTGTGAACGGCCCTTTATTGTAGCTTCATGTACAGGTATACAACGGGAGTAGACACATGCAGTTCAGCCAACGCCCGCTTTAGCCATTAGGCTTTATTTGTGGATATAGTTTGCAAATATCAACTACTTGTCTCATTGGACATTTACTCGGCCAGACTTACTAAATGAGTAATAGTATAATAATCTGATGCTGTCATTTTAAATAATTGGTTTTGTTACTTTTAAAGTATCTTTGATCAAAGGTTAGATATTATAAGTTTTTCATTCATTTTTTGTTGATGGAACAGAGTTTAAGCTTGCCAATGGCAAATGTGTATTTGTTAATATATACACTCTACCTTCAATAATAAGTCCCCTCGGTTTTGTATATAAGAATGGTGCACAGCACAGTTTCTCATTCATTTATGGCCTGCTGTTAGTGGTGGGTATCAGCTGTTATTAGCAGCTGACAACAGCCTCCATGTAGTGGACTTACTGAGTAAGCCCGCTACATAGGCCTTACCGGCAGCACAACATACCCATAGGTCATGTGTCAGGAAGGGGTTAAAGTAAAGGTCTGACTTTTGAGTCACTTAAAAGATCATATTGTGTAATAGCACAACCAGCATAAATATTCAAATTGCCCGTGCAGTCATGCTGCAGCTGTCAGGAGGATAAAGATGTCGGGGTGCCCGTCAGTGTGCTGCTTATAGTCGCTGCCATAATGTGCTGACAGCTGTACATAACTATTTTTTTTCAACATGCCAAATAAAATACATCGTTCACAGTAAAATACATCTTCCTTTTGGAGTACACATTCAAAGTTTGCAGCATTCAGTATCATCTCTTGCAGTATTCAGAAACTGGCTAGCTCCTAGAATTGTTACGTTGCCCTCTAGCGGACATAATGTACATATTCTTTGTTATAGAACATTCTGCACTGTGTGTCCGTATATTATGTGTGTGCATTGATGTGTATATGTGCGTATATATATCATCATACACATGCTTGACACAGGGAGAGTCATTGAGGGCAGGTATGTTTTTCTCAGAATCCTGTCCTATGCGACTTAGGTGTGCAAGTGCACCAGTCAGGGCCTGCATATAAGTCTGGATGAGCACTATTGCAAGAGCTGGGAGTTTGTGAGTAGTACGCTATACCTGAGTTTGTTGTGTGCCTAGGGTCACTCAGTGTGGTCTTGGTATAGTGAGGGATGTCGTCTGTATACCTGGAGATCAGCAAAGCAGGTTTTGTTATGTATTTTTCCCTAAAGTATAAAGGCCATTTTTATTTTTTTTTGCTTTTGAAGTTTTATAATAAACCCAGGCACCGCCTGGCCTTTTAAATGATTTGCACTGTAACTGCCTGTTTAAGCCTACCTGATTCTGTCACTATTCCCCACAGTATATAGACCCTACTCACAATAGTTAGGGATATTTGGCTTTTGGTTAAAATTTCAAGTTGAACATTAAATTTCTTATTTATTTTTTTTAAATGAAATAAATGAGACCATCTGTTAACTTTAGAATGCACATGTCCAACTGTTCAGTGTTTGAGTACTTTTTGCACAACTTTCTGATCTCTAACAATCGCATCCAAAAACGCAGAGTCAGTCAGATCCTAAACGTGTTTAGATGCGTGTTGGTTGCAGCAGGATCGCACCCTTTTGTTTAAAATAGGGCTCCTGCACCTTTCAGACCAAGAATTGACATGTCAATTTTTGGAACGGATCCAAAAGACACAATGAGACACACATCGGCGATCACTTGTATGAACGCCGATGCATGTTGCAAGTTAAAAGCAATGTAAAATCACATAGCTCAATATTAAATGTGTTTGGGTCCGTCTGGGGTCCGACAGACGGATTCAAATAAGCATTTAAAAGCGTATGTTCACACAGACTCAACATGCTATGTGAACATACCCGAATGGCAAAATTCACAACAGGTGTTTGATCTCTGAATCGCCCAATACATTTAGGGGATCAATTTGAATTACTATTTAAACTGTCCTCCTCATCATGCTGTTCACATTGTGACATCGTGAGACTTAGACAACAGTACCTCGCCATGGAAAGGCGTCAAGCAGGATGCTCTCAGATGGAAGTGGCTACTGAGCTTAGAGTGTCACAGAATGTCAGCAGCAGGTTGCTACAGAGATAGAGACTGGAAGAGTCACAGAAAGGAAAAGTAGTGGACCCTTTTTTGGCATCATCACACACTGATGACCGCTGCATTGTAAACAATGCCCAGCAGAACCAGATGGTGAATCCCACACAACACCAGGCGTATTTAAGGGAGGTAAGAGGCAACCAAGTGTCACGTCAGACCATTCATAACCGTTTACATCAGTGTGGTCTGTGTGTTACAATGGCACTACTGCAAATAAGTGACATGAAAACTATGGAGTATAAAATGTCATTGATGTGAAGGTGCGCAGTGAAGGACCAACACTCTACAGTGGAGAAGCTCACCTCAGCTTCCAGAGGGCTTCCAGACATGTTTCAAACAACATTTGGAACGTATGGAGTCCTGAAGCAGACAGATGTACACTGCACCTGTTTCAGCGAAGATGTAGCACCAGAAAAGGCTTCAATTTTCAGGACAATATCGGAATTGGATCATCCCTGATAGTCTAAAGGTTACCTTCTCCAGTGAGTCGCGTCTTTTGCTGCATCAAATGGATGGACATAGGTTAGAATCAGAGAACACCCTTCAACCATTGGTGTAAGAACACAAGCTGGTGGTGGCAGCGTTATGGCGTGGGGGATGTTTTCGTGCCATTCTCTGGGCTCACTCATCCCTGTGGACTGCACTTATAAGTGATTTAGGAATCTATCTTTGCATATCAATACCTGTAACAACCTTCCAGAACCATACTGAGACACTTCCAGTCCATTTAGTTGCTGTCCATGCTTCACATGGCGGGTACTCTGGATATTAGCTGGTGGTCATAATATTGTAAATCGACTATGTATATTATAACACAACCACACCACCACTGAGTATAGAGCATATTATTCTAAATCGTCACATCAAACTCCACATCACAATGTGCAATGTGTTTCCCCTGCAGTGAAGCATGCTCATGAGGAAGACCAAAAATGATGTGGCCAAAGATAATTTAAGCAAACAGATGGAGTATAAATGTGCATAATAGTCAAATAGCTATTGGGTATACAGCCCATATATAGATAAAGCATTGAATGAGTAAACATTTGGGCCTCATGTATGAAAACGGTCTAGGTGTAAGACTTTCTTTGTTGCCCATAGCAACCAATCAGAGCTCCCCTTCCATTTCAAATAGTGCTCTGAAAAAATGAAAGGGGCGCTCTGATTGGTTGCTTTGGGTAACAGAAAAAGTCTTAGACCTTGACCGTTTTCATACATGTTCCCCTTAATCCCTATATTGAACATAAAGAAACATCACAAGTTGTGAAGCCTCGGTTAACTAAATTGCAGGATAACCATGTAATTCACCTCCCTAAATAGCATGATAGCCATGATACTTGCTTCTCTTTAAAGTCAGTTACTGTAATGGAGCTATATCTGAGAAGCTATAGAGGGGTAAATATGTGTTGGGAGTGAGGTGGTAAATGGGTTGTCCAAAAGTATAAACCCATTTTTCACAAGCAGCTGGGTGTCATCTGACTGTAGTTTAGTATAGCACTAATGGGCACGGTAATATCTAGGTGTATACAGTAACAATATAGTAATCATTGTGAATGTATAATGTCATATTGATTGCACAGTGATGGTATTGTACTCTAAAGTACAACAGAAAGTATAGAAATGTTCTATTTGTAGAATAGCGCACAATACTACGTATTCTGTCCTACAAATAAAATGTATATCGCCATAAGACAGACCAAATGTAGTCAAAAAGAGAAGGTATTTGGTCTGTTGATGGTTGCAGGCAGTGTATGCTTGAATGCTGTTTTGTTAGGATTCCAACATATACACAACATATGCACGGTGTAGATCAAAAATTCTAGATGTGAACGCAGCCTTACATTTTCTTTCCACTCTTTGTAAAAGGTTGACTTGTAAGTACTGCAGCGAGCTCTAGTTGTCATCTATTCACTGTTTCTCTACATAATTGACCTTGCCTATAGAAAATCTCAGATATGCACTAATAAAATGTGGGTACTTCCTGGGAAGGTAAAGGTCTGAAGTGGAATCTACAGTAAAGAATCTTTTATCTATGACTAATGTGAAGCTCTTAACCTTCATCTAAAAGGGACAAACGCATGGAGGTAAAACCATTCTCCACATTTTATAACAAAAGAATTTTCACTCCCCTGATGTTTAAACAATGGGAATCCATGGGCTTCTCCTTTGTAAGGGATCTGCTGGACCTCCTGGCAACGACAGATGTATTATTTAATCAGGCATACACTAAATTTTATTTTCTTTGCCTCCATTCTTTCCATTTCTTACAAGGCCATAGTTATATCATGAATACAGCCAGATCATTCAGTGGGATTACACACTGGTTGCAGGGCTGGGACAAGATATTCTGGTGCCCTAGGCAAATAAGGCATGTAGCGCCCCCACCACCCTCTCCCAATGTAAAATTCAGCCCATTCCATACCTGTTTGTGCCCCCTTTATTCCAGGGATAAAGTGGAGCCCTAGGCGGTCGCCTACCTTAGCCTACCTGTCGTCCCGACCCTGACTGGTTGTTAAACTATCATGGCCCCCCAAACCCCGCCCTCCTCGACAGTCATCATGGTTCTGGAGTTAGTGATGGAGGATATGTTAGAAATGACAGAATATATTTCAAGCGTTTCCTCCTGGGAGATGTCATTGAAAATCTTGCATAGAGGACACTTATCTCCAAAATGTAATCATTTTATGGGAGGATGGCCTGTATCAGATGTGAGGAGAGCATCGCAAACCTTTTCCATTGTTTTTGGTCCTGCCCAGTGACTTAAACCTTTTGGATGCTCATAAACCAATTTACTGTTACCCACACAAATTTTACTATAACGCTCTCCCTCACTTGGGCTATATTTGGCAGCTTACGTGAGACGGATTTGCAGATCCCCCTACATAGCAAACGCTTATTTTTTTTGTATCTCAGCCTCGGCTAGAAAAACTATTTTTCAAACGTGAATAGTTCCTACACTTCCATCTTTTTGGAAAAAGAAACATTTTTGTTCTTGGTGGACTAAGTGGAATCCTCTCTTCAGAAAAAGTCTAGAGTAAAGAAATTGTTGTCTATCCTGGCAGCCTATTATTAATATTCTTCCTTACCATGTTCGATCCTGCATCTGAATCTGCTTCCAGTCCATCTCATGGTATGTTGAACAAACAATTGGAGGCTCTGATTCAATTCATGGATGCTCCTAATACCTAGTGGTGTCTACTTCAAGTGTATGCTCTTAGAATCTTTGGGAGATGTGGTTGGTCTGCGTGTGTCATCACCTTCTAAACTACGCTCTTTCCCAACCTCTCCCTCCCCCTTTTTATGATGCACAAGTAAGTCTAATGCTGTCCATACAGGTCTTTTCTCCCTTAAGAATGATAAACGCATCTCAATTGATAAATTGGAATTGTGCATTTCTCATCTCAAATGCTGTTTTCCTCCCTCTTCCACCCCCGTTGTTTCCCTGTTAGGGAGAGTTGTACTAAATGAAAAAATTGTTATAACAATAATAAAAAACAATTTTGATAAAAAAATAATGTAAAATAATGTATTAGTCACAGATAATGACAATGCAAAGCATATTTGAAAAATACTAATTTACAAAATAAAGTTAACACGTTATTCATACCATGGGGTGAACTCCAGAAAATTTTGTTTTGGTTTCCCATTACATTTTATGATACACTAAACAGTACAAATGAAAAAAAAAACACAACTCATCTATCAAAAAACAAGTAAGGATGGAAAAAGGAACAAATATTACAATGGGTTAAAGCAACAGTAGGACCAATTGATGGGGTTTTTACCCTAGGGTTCACTGACAGTGATATAGATTTGACCCTAATACTGGGTGTCCCACTCGCTCTGGTACCTGAGAAAATGCAAATAACTTTTAAATTATTCAGTGTATTATCATAAAGTTTGAATTGTAAATACAATCAAAATGGCATGCACTTCCTAAACATAGAACATCACGTTCAAGCATGCTTGGATGCGGATTGTGAACATTTCCAACATATGTTGTAACATCATTTTGATTCTCATAGAGAAAGCTATGTGCAGCTCAAATTTCATTGTAATACATTAAGGGCATGTCCCCATGGCACGGGTTTTCGGCCGGTTTTTCAGCCGGTTTCCTGTTTTTCAGACCGCCTGAAAAACCGGCCGAAAATGAGCACAATTGTGCTCTATGGAAAACCCGTGCAGCAGTCCCCACTGCACGGATTTTCCACCCGGCGGCAAAACAGTGAACATGTTCATTCATTCGTCCGGTTTCCGGACGGAATATGAACAACTCAATGTGAGGGGTGAGGGCTGTTCTCCGCTCATCGCGGAGAAACGCCCCCCCCCCGCGGCCGTGGGGACGGCCGCAAAACCGGACAAATAACCGGCCGGTATTTGTCCACTGCCGTGGGAACATGCCCTAAATAGTTTAAAGGTTATTTGTGTTTTTTGGGTGACAGAGTGAGTGGGACATCCAGTATCAAGTTGTTGTTGTGCTCTTTGATACCACTAATGTACAGTGGTTCTGCAAGTTACAATGGCCTCATGATACAATATTTTCAACTTGCAGTGGTCTCTCAAAGGACATTATATGTTGAGTGTAGTTTCAGCATTCAATGTCCAAGACATTGAAATGTGCGTCACATTCAATTTGTTGGAGGATCTGGCCAGTTATCATGAACATTTTACTTGTAAAACATCTATACTATTGCAGTGCATGCAGTGATTGACGGTCTGGTAGCACCTCTCTACAGTACCATGTGGTACCACATGTCCTGTACTGCTCTTACACATATTAGTGAGGTGCACGCAGTGATGGGCAGTCTAGTAGCGCCTCTCTACAGTACAGTGCGGTACCACATGTCCTGTCCTGCTCTTAGATGTATTAGTGAGGTGCATGCAGTGATTGGAGGTCTAGAAGCACTTTTATATAGTACAGTGCGGTAATACATGTCCAGTACTGCTCTTACATGCATTAGAAAGGAGCATGCAGTGATTGGCGGTCTAGAAGCGCCTCTACAGTACAGTGCAGTACTACATGTCCAGTACTGCTCTTACATGTATTAGTGAAGTACATGCAGTGATTGGCAGTCTAGTAGTGCCCCTCTACATTACAGTGCGGTACTACATGTCCTGTTCTGCTCTTTACATGTGCTAGGATAAGCGGCTCCTTTGGACACCAGATGAGGGCCCCATTTTCTTCTTTTCTGTTACATTATGTATAAAGTACATATACGTTAGGCCTTGTTTTATTTGTATTAGTTACCTGCTCAATTTTATTTGGTCTTTATTTTTCATTAAATTTTGGGAACTTCAGAATCAATTACCAGGTTTCCATAGAGTTAAGGTTTTAACATAAAACGGTGGGTTCAAAACCAATTAATGTTGTATGAGAAGGGATGTGAGGGGCCAGACTATATTGACACAACTGAATGAAATATTGCAAGAACTTGCATGACAACAACTTAAAGGGGTTGTCTCACTACATTGATTCATCTTACCTCAGTCCTGTTTTCTTGGTTTCACTCTGAATTCAGGGGCGTGTTTACTGGTTTCTACTAGGCTGCAGTAGAAGCCAGGTCTGTAGCTATAGCAACCAGTGTTGACAGCCTATCAGGAGAGATCAAACAGGTCTGTAGCTATAGCAACTTGAGGAGCTGATGCAGCCCATACAAGAGGGGATATCTAGGATTAGGTAGGACACTGTTAATGGACACATGTTGCAAAGTGACTTGTTTTTGCAAGATCTTTAACATAAAAAGCAATCCTTGTAGTGAGAAAACCCCTTTAAGGATTTGTACATAGTAGCCTTTTTAACAGAGTACTGTACTTAATAGAGCTACAAATGTTCTGACAGAAGTGGTTTCTAATGGACTCTGCTTAGTGTATTTTTTTTTCTTTTTCTTTTATTAGCGATTAAATACCTTGCTATTCTTGCAAAAAGAGTCTGATATCTTATCTATTTATTTACTTTAAATTATAATTATTGCAGGAGGATATATTACTTTATTGCATTAAACCCTAGAGGGAGTAATGCCTCTTCCTAGGATAGTCTTGCATTATATATATAATATTGATAACTGTGAAGTGTACATATGTATTATAGCCCACCCACTGCAATATATTCCTCACCATTGTCTGTACAGAAGCACTGTATTCTATAAATACATGTAATATATAATTGAGCTCATCTAGATGTTCACACCTTGTCTCAACAGGATGAACCAGCACTAACCGATAAACCATTGAAACAAGAAACCACACAGGTCACTTACTCCACGTCCGCTGTATCCAGCACGCAAGAGGTGTTATACATCAATGGGAATGGGACCTACAGTTACCATAGCTACCGGGGGCTCGGAGGAGGCCTACTAAATCTCTCGGATACTTCTAACAGTGGTGAGTTTCACTGGAATCTCTCTTGCAGCATTTCGTTACATGCTGGTTTAAGGTTTACAATCACAATGATCATATAAGTATTCACAAGGGTCGAGTGTAATATTTGTAATGACATTTTACATACGAAAGTGATTTCTAGATTTCCTACTGACAGTAAAATAGCCTCCAAATATTAAATGCCAGTTGTTCTCATTGCTGTCTGCAATGCAAGGTTGATGTCTCATAGCCGCACCTAAAAATAAAAAAAAAAAGCTGCTTTTAAATGTTAACTGGAAGTCAATAGGAAAATATGTATAGCGCTACATTGCACACTTTTTTTCAAATGCAGCATGCTATAGATATGGTTTTTCAGGCAGTTTGTGGCGGTTTCCCTCATAAACCTTTACTGACATTGTATATATGTATTAGATAGATAGATAGACAGACAGACAGACAGACACTGGTACCTGCTTTAGAATAAGTCCAACTTGGTATACATCCTATTTGATATACAACTATTTGTCTGGAATACAGCTCATGTCTTTGGCCTGGACCTGATGAGGAGGAGAATATTGAGGAAGCCCCTACTTTATTACTCAAGTAAATCCTTGTCAAATGGGTGGATTTCAAAAGCTTTGCAGAGAAGTACCATCCCAACAAAGTTAAAATAAGCCGCAATAGCATTGTCTAGAATGACCAACGTCACATTGTCAAAACATCCAGGAGAAGGGAGAAGAAACGTTCTTGGACAAATTTTTAGTAAAGTTCAGACCTGGTGATCCTCAGCCAAATAGGGACCTGACATAAGAAAAGAGACAGAAAATAGATACATACATTTAGTATTCATTTATGTACAGTATACATTTTACCCACTGCATTTGTGTTTTAGTATTAAGGTAAGCAGTGTTATTAAAAAAATATACATATTTTTATGGTAAAAGCTTGTTTGAAATAAGTCCAGTTTGGTATAAGTGTGTGTTATATATATGATATAAACATGAAAAATTAAATCACATAATCCATGATTTGTGATGGAAAAAACATAACAGAAAGGGCACCACTAAAAAAAACCTTTTATATTTAAATATTATGTTGTAAAAAATGACACAAAAACTGCATTAAAAAACACATAAAGCACAATAAATTCATGTAGTTTTTTTTAAGTCTAGTGTGCGTCAAGGAAGCTTGAAAAGCTAACAATGTTTGTAGTGACAAAAACAGAAGCGCTTCCGAGTGTACTATTTTGTTACTTTCACAAGGAATTCTATAGAAAATTGTAAACTCACCTTGTTAGGTTGTGCATATGGTGGGCACAACTCTCCTTCCACAGATATCTGGAATTGGTCAATGCTGATCAGATTCCTTGCAATGTGATATGTTGCATTGTTTTGCTGGAAATTCCCATCTGCTACAGGGAAGACAATTAGCTTGTATGGTTGTTCAAGACCTGCAAATATGGATTCATACACAAAATGGTTGACAGTGCCATCCACATAGATAGGTGAGCACATAGAGTGCCACAAAAACATTCCCAAAACCATAATGCTGCCATTACCAGTTTGCGTTTTCAGCAATAGTTGCAGTGTTTGTTCTCTGAATTTTCTCACCTGACATGCCATCCGTTCGACAAAGCAAAAAAGGAGACTCAACTGAGAAGTCAACCCTTTGCCAATTAGCAGAGGTCCAAATTCTGATACTGTTGAAGCCCTTTCTGCCAATGCAACTTTGTTCACAGAGGTGTGGTGACCATCCATCTACTTCAGAGCCCCAGACGTAGTCATTTTCGTTGAACTGTTTTAGACATGTGTTGTAGACCGCTTATTTAGTTCCATTTGGAGGCTCCATTGCAGAAGTGACATCAGATCCATTTCATGATGGACCCATTTGACTATATTGCGGTCTGTCGGGTTTCCATTGTAGTATCTGTTGTTTTAACAGAAAAAATAACATAGCGACGAAATGCAATGCCCAAAACCTAGTTGCTTTGGTAGACTAATATACCGAGCTCTGTATAGTCTATAGTAACCCTTTTCAAAACCTCAAGAATAACTGCAACTAAGCCCAAAATCCCACTCCATCTATGTCAGACTCTCAAGAGTCCAGGAAATATATGATGTGATTAAGTGGCGTCTGCTCCTGGAAAAGCTGCTTTAGTTTCTCTGTCAGGTAAAGGAAATACTGTGACCACCAAATCTGATTTAGCTGACTATCTAAACAGCGAGTCCATGAGGATGAAAGCTACAGATCTATATTTTACTCTATGACCATGCAGAGGCCATAATTTGTTTGAGAGGGAATGAATATTATTGGTGACCACAGTATTACCTTACTCAAATAGAAGCTTACTAGACCCCGCACTGTGGGTTATTAGGCCTCGTTCACACGGCTTATTCTGCCGCGTATTGGCGCCGTACTGCACGCCGGATTTGCACTTCAGTATGGCGCCAATCCGCGGCAGCAATTACGGTAATCCACTGCTCTCATAGAGAACAGTGGAATCCGTCGCTCCTCCCCGCTCGGCGAATCCGCCGTGGGGGGAGAAAGTGACATGCACATTATTTACGGCGCGGACGCGCCGTAAACAATGCATTGTCTATGGCGCCGGGAGCGGCGCCCCCGCCGCGCTCCGGCCCCGCCCCCGCCCCGCCCCTTATTCACGGCGGATTTATGCGCTCAATACGGCGCACAAATCCGTCGGGAATAAGCCGTGTGAACACGGCCTTAAGTTTACCTGCAGCCATACATCAATTTTCAGGTTTACACTTTTCACATCCAACATAGGAGCATTTCTATCTGATAAAGTAATAATTTAGGGTGAAATGTATGAACGGGGATGCACCAGTTTTCTGGTGTACTTTGAGCCAAAAAGAATGTATGAACACTCCAAACTTTGTCATAAGTGCCTTTGTAATGCGCCAAAGACACTTTTTAGAGGTTTTTTTTTAAAGATTAGGGGCGTTCTGGGGGCGTGTCACACCACATTCATAGAAGTAGACACATTTATGATTCTTTGACGCCAAATCTAGGTGCAGAACAGTTAGAACAGTCAGACCAGGATAAAGGTGGTGCCTGAACCAGACTTGTCGTATTGGCTCTACAATGCACCTGTATGTATGAACTGCAGAAGAACAGGTTCATACATTCTTGAACATTCTACACTAACTTAAAGGGGTTGTCTCACTACAAAGATTATAGTTGAAAATGTGGGGACCAAAAATCTAAGGATGTACGTCCTTGGTTACTATTGGCAAAGTGCTACGGTTTTAGAGAACGGGCTGGTTTACATGTGCTTAGCAACGGTGTTTGTTTACTGGTCAGGGAAGCATTCTGTCCTGCCCAGGTCGTGCACATGCAAAGGAAAGGCAGTGAAGAGGAGAGGCAAGGATGTGTGTATTGGCAGGCACTGAGGAGAAGCAGTGAGAGGACTTGCAGGGGGTTGTGTGTATTGGTAGAGACATGCAGGGACACGAGGCTGTGAAGTGGGGGGGTGGGTGTATTGGCAGCCACTGGGTTGTGTGTATTGGCAGCCACAAGGATGGAGGAGAGGCAGTGAAGAGGATACAATACACACAACCCCCCTGCAAGTCCTCTCACTGCTTCTCCTCCTTGCCTGCCAATACACACATCCCTGCCCCTCCTCTTCACTGCCTTTCCTTTGCATGTGCATGACTTGGGCAGGACAGAATGCTTCTCTGACCTGTAAACAAACACCGTTGCTAAGCACATGTAAACCAGCCCGTTCTCTAAAACCGTAGCACCTTGCCAATAGTAACCAAGGACGAACAGCCTTAGATTTTTGGTCCCCACATTTTCAACTATGATCTTCGTAGTGAGACAACCCCTTTAAAGCAATTTAGAACTGGTCTATCAGTGCCAGAATTCATACGTGTCGCCCTTAGTGTTTGTCATAACAATTTGATTTTAGATATCTGTACCGTTGTCAATCCTGAAAACAAGTATTAAAGGGGTTGTTAATCTTGTTTTGTTAATACAAATTTATGCTGCTGTTTTAAAATAAAAAGCTTATAGTCACCCCTGTACTTATCCCTGTTCCAACACTGATGCTTCTGGCGGTCTTCTCCGTTCTCCTATTTGCTTCCTGTTCCAAATGGTTTGATCATATAACCTTGACTGAAGTCACTGTTACAGTGAAGGAAATAATTATTTGATCCCTTGCTGATTGTGGAAGTTTTCCCACTTACAAAGACATGAGCAGTTTATAATTTTAAGGGTAGGTTAATTTTAATACTGAGAGATCGAACATCCAAAATAAAATCCAGAAAATCACATTGTAATCACATTGAAATAAGTATTAGATCCCCTACCAACTATTAAGAGTTCTGGTTCCTACAGACCAGTTAGATGCTCCTAATAAACTCGTTACCTGCATTAAAGACAGCTGTCTTAAATAGTCACCTTTATAAAAGACTCCTGTCCAGACTTGATTAATCAGTCAGACTCTAACCTCTACAACATGGGCAAGACCAAAGAGCTTTCTAAGGATGTCAGGGACAAGATCATAGACCTGCACGAAGGTGGAATGGGCTATAAAACCATAAGTAAGACGCTAGGTGAGAAGGAGACAACTGTTGGTGCAATAGTAAGAAAATGGAAGAAGCGCAAAATGACTGTCAATCGACATCGATCTGGGGCACCATGCAAATATCACTTCGTGGGTTATCCTTGATCATGAGGAAGGTGAGAGATCAGCCTAAAACTACATGGGGGGAACTTAATGATCTCAAGGCAGCTGGGACCACAGTCACCAAGAAAACCATTGGTAACACATTATGCTTTAATGGTTTAAAGTGCTTCAGTGCTCGCAAGTTCCCCCTGCTCAAGAAGGCACATGTGCAGGCCCATCTGAAGTTTGCCAATGAACACCTGGATGCTTCTGTGAGTGATTGGGAGAAAGTGCTGTGGTCAAAAAATGAGCTCTTTGGTATTAACTCAACTCGCCGTATTTGGAGGAAGAGAATGCTGCCTATGACCCAAAGAACACCGTCCCCACTGTCAAGCATGGAGGTGGGAACATTATGCTTTGGGGATGTTTCTCTACTAAAGGCACAGGACTACTTCACCGCATCAGTGGGAGAATGGATGGAGCCATGTACCGTAAAATCCTGAGTGACAACCTCCTCCCTCCGCCAGGACATTAAAAATGGGTCCTGCCTGGGTCTTTCAGCAAGACAATGACCCAAAACATACAGCCAAGGCAACAAAGGAGTTGCTCAAAAAATAGCACATTAAGGTCATGGAGTGGCCTAGTCAGTCTCCAGGCCTTAATCCCATAGAACATTTATGGAGGAAGTTGAAACTACGAGTAGCCAAGTGACAGCCTCAGAATCTTAATGATTTAGAGATGATCTGCAAAGAGGAGTGGACCAAATTTCTCCTGACATGTGTGCAAACCTCATCATCAACTACAAAAAACGTCTAACTGCTGTGCTTGCCTACAAGGGTTTTGCCACCAAGTATTAAGTCTTGTTTGCCTGAGGGATCAAATACTTATTTCTCACTGCAAAATGCAAATACATTTATATAATTTATACAATGTGATTTTCTGGATTTTATTTTGGATATTCTATCTCTCAATGTTAAAATTAACCCACCCTTAAAATTATAGAGTGTTCATGTCTTTGTCAGTGGGCAAACTTTCACAATCAGCAAAGGATAAAATAATTATTTCCTTCACTGTGAGGCTATGTCTCCACTGCGCACAAAAACGTTTTTTTCAGCATTTTTTTGTTTTCTCAAAACACTGAAAAAACGACTGAAAAGAGGTCGCATAGACTTGTATAGTAAAAACATTCTGTAGTCTCCACACATTTTTTTTCGCTCGTTTTTGCTGCTGGTCGTTTTTTGAAACATGTTACAACAAACAACTGAGCAGGACAGAAAATTTACTATTAAAGTCTATGTAAAGCACGTTTTTTGCCGCATTTTTTGTAGAAATCCACAGCAACTATAATGCTGTGCATTTTTGCAAAAGAAAATGCACCAAAAAACACACACCACGGAAATTTTTGAGCCGTTTTTGACATGCACTGGACAAAACTCAGTTTTATGAACAGTTTTGGTTTTCAGTGAGTTTTTTGTCCACTGCCATGTAGACCTAGCCTTAGAAAGGGATTGGGTCTGAGTGGTGATGTCAGAAAATACACGCAATCGCTGCAGGCACATCAACTGACATCAACTGATGGCGATCATGGGGGATAATCCAACCTTTAGGAGCAGGAAATAATACGGCTTGACTACCTGGAGCATCAGTTCTTGAACAGGGATGAGTACAAAGGTGAGTGTGATTTTTGTTTATTTCTTAAACTATAGCAACATGAACTTATTAAAAAAAAAAACAAAAAAACAGTTGAATGGGGGCGTGTCCTAGCTATGTAAGGAACAAGACGTGCTTCACAGCAGCTCCTCCAGGGACACGCAAAATACCTGCTTCCAGCCGCTCCAAATGGGAAACAGAAGGAACAAAAAGGCAGCAACTGCTTCTGGCACCGCTGTGGACTCGGGAGGTGTAAGAATTTCCAACTATTTCGCGCCCTTGCAGGGGCTAGAAGAAGAGGATCCCCCTGGCTACGCGCCGGACCTGCAGGCGCCATATTGCCGAACGCCCGCCATGCGGTCTAGCAGACGGGCCCTCACGCAGCCTCCTGCCCACAGCCCGGCACCTTCGGGCACACACTCCAGCACTCCGATCCTACGGAACAACCCGCTCTTACCGGCCGGGGATCCGCAGCAAGCAGAGAAGGGAGACGGAGCAGCTGCACTACCGCGCAGCGTGAGAGCGCAGGCACCGCAGACCATGGACGAGCCGGAGAAGCCCGATGCAGAGGTTCGGGACGCACCTCTCGGGAGGCAAGGTCAGTGCGCTCGGGGGACTCCTCATTGCTCCCCTCAGACTGCCACCAATGCCAGTCAGTCTTCGGCCCCTGTCCCAAGCAGGAACACTGGGACTGCGCCAGGGCCTTCCGATCTGACACCTTCCTGCTCCCCTGTACCCAATGCCTCACAGGGGGAAAAGAAGCAAGTGCCTACACCACACAATAGCTCCATCAATTGGGCAGCTGAGGACCCCCATTGTGCCGAAGGGAGAACTGGGGATCCCTTGCCTACCAAAGGGGATGAGCAGCCCCAAGGGGACAGACCTGCTGACGGGGACTATGCATTGGAGGACTCTGACATCCCGGGACATCACTGGCTTCATTGCCCCCCCTGGCACCCAGTGAACACCCAGGACTCATCCGTTGGGTCTCCATACTCAGGATGTGGGATTGGCCGCGAAGACCCTGATTGTGACCCTGTCTCGATGTCTGGGAGGGGCTCTTCCTTGAACCGGGGGTCCCATCATGTCCCTTCGCAATATATAGCGTTATCTCCTGCTGATCTCTCACGGGGCTTGGCTCGGTCCACGGACCCCCGGGAGGCCCTGGACATGGCTTGGGGTGGCGGCGGGGCGCCCATGACGAGTGGGGTGCGCCCCCCTGCGGCCCCAGTACCAACCGACCCCAGGGGCCCCTCTGCTGCCCTGACCCTGTCCAGGCCCCCCCCAGCTACAGCCGTGCCTGTACTGGACCCCACACGTGGCAATGCTTCATGGGCCTCAAGCCCAAACTCCTCGACCTGGGGTGGGAGCCCATCACACCCTGTTGGTGACAGTGATCCGGTACCCTCTGTAAGACAACCGCTGACAAGCTCACTCAACATCCAGGCTCCCTGCCTCCTACCACCTGAAGACGCCAGACTTGCATTAGAGGCGCATCCAGAATTGAAGGTCTTTCTTTTTTCAACATCCAAGAAGATTGCAGAACCTGGCTGCGAAATGGGGCAGGCGGGGAGAAAGCCCCCTTCGTGGGTCCAATAAATGTGCAGATCCCCAAACCCAAGTGACCGGGCTAGAAAAGGTTCGGGAATAATAACAGCCTTTTACCCAAACCCTGCAAGCCTCATAAAAGGGAACAAAAAAGTGAATCAACTCCCCCTGCGTTAGTTAGACGATGGAAACGAAACGGCACAACAATCAGGTCGAGCCTTCCAGAGTTTTTTAAAGGCGAATGTTACCCCCTGCAAAGATCTTTAATTACCCCTTTGGGTGGGCCCGGAAACACTTTTCAAAGTTTTTGATAGGGCCCCACGGGGCGTTGCGCCCCCCCATACAGATGCCACCCGCCCTCGGGACGTTTTTTGCAGGGCCCCCCTTTTACCCAAAAAGGGGGAATCTGGAAAAAGCCCCCCCTGCTTCAAAAAAGGGGAGTAGAGGGCTTAAACTGAGTCGTTCCGGGGACCCTTCAAGAAGGACCCCAGAATAAAGGCGGCTCTAAAGCCTCCCCTTAACTCTAGGAAAGAAATATCCCCTATAGGTGGGTTTCCCCCTTTTCTTTAAAGTCAAGCAACATGACAGGTGGTTTTTTTTCGCTCATGGGGGACGCCGTCCTTTTTACGGGTTTGGGACCTTCCAAGGGACATTGCCGGAGGGCCCTGGCTCCCATCTCCCCTCTCTTCCCGGGGCCCCCGGTCGGTACCATCACTCGGGCCCACACTTAACTGCCTCTAAACCTCAACATCCAACGTGTCAAGGGACCCCAACATCCCCTCGGGGAGGGGACCGCACGTTGATGATTATCTCTCGCGGAAGATGCGATTCATTGCCCTTTTTTTTTTCCCTCCGTGACCTAGGCCTAGTGCCCTCTTCCCTATCGTCTCTCAGGACGAGAGAAAATGAACACCACGGGAGGGGCCATGTAGTAGTCTCAGACCCCTCTGGCTTTTCCCATCAATCGAGAATTCTTCTCTATATTTTTCCCCGTTTAACTAAGGGGGACGATTTTTTACTTGGGCTCCTTGGACCGATAGGGGGGCCTTCCAGGACAGGCTTACCCTTCTTGTCTCACTTATTTTTTTTTCCCCCCCACCGCAAGCCCCCCCCCCACCCCCCCCCCCCCCCCCCCCCCCCCGTCCTTTTTTTTTTTTTTTTTTTTTTCTGTTTTTTGTCTTTTTTTTGCTTTATTGTTGTGTCCCCCCCCCCCTCTGCCTCTCCCCCCTCTTTCACACTCCCTTTCCCTATTTTTCCTCCCCCCCCCCTTTTTCCCCCTTTGGCTGATTTTGCCCCCCTCTCCTGGCAGGACGCGCTATCTTTATAGATCTCAGTGTTCCTGGGGGGCTTATTATGGGAAATCTTATACTTTTTTTATTTTGCTTTTTATTTCCCTTTCCCCCCACTCTTCTCGGGACACGGGAGGTTCCCCAAAGGTCTATGCCCCCCCAATAATTGGCCCCAGGATTTCCAAATGGTCTGCGATTAAAATTGCAAGTTTATTTTTGGCCTCTTTTTTTAGGCCCATTTTTTTTGTTTTAATTGTTTTTGCCCCCTTGGGGGTTATATGGTTGGCTGGGTCGGCACTGTTTTCTTTGGTCTCGGGGGACCCCTGACTTTATTATTGACGTTGGTTTGGTAACCTTTTAACCCCTTGAAGTGGGGGATTTTAACCCCCCCAAAAAAGAGATCACAAATCATGTATTATTTGCACAAACAAAAAACCACATAGTCTGTCTCCAAGAGACTCATCTTATTTTCCTCACTTTTTCAATCCCCATCGCAATGGGGATTTCCCGTCTGGGGCCATAACTATACTTTTGAAAGGTCAAATTTGGCATTTTTTTCAAAATCCCCTCCCATCACGATTCTAGTACCTTTTGTGATGAGGGCGTAGGGCGCTATTTTTGAAGTTTACCTCCGTGGCCCAAACCTTTACTCTGGAAACATCTATCCCCCAAAACGGGTCAACTTTCCTTTTAGCCAAAACCCGGACAGCTTGACTTGCTTTGTCTGGGCAGTTTTTGCTCTGTGGGGAATCAAATTTAAATTAAATCCACTCCTTGACAAACCCAAAGGGTCGCTCATCATGGCCCCCCACACCCCCAATAGGGTAAAAAAACTTCGCATATATCAACTATGGATGTTGGGGGTGCTGCATCCCATTCGTGTTCAAAATTTTTTTTCCTTTCCCCCATAATTCTTACTCCCCCCTTGTTACATATTCCAAACATTCCCTTCTTGTAGGGGGCGGGCCCCTGTTTGGGGAATTTTCCATCGGACCACGCCTCTATCCCTGTATCTATGTTTCCGCAAAACACTCCCCCCCCCCTTTTCATGGAAGTTGAATGAGTCTTTATTGTTAACTCCTTATGCCTGGGAATGCAAAATGATTAGGTGTTCGCCCCGGCTCTTTATTGGGCACTAACCCCCAAAACCCAAAGGGAACCCTGAAATGCATGCTCCGGGGGTTTTAATAAAACACGGTCACCCCTTAAGAGGGAGTCCTTCTTAAACTCCAGGCCCTCTTGACACGATCATGTCCCTCAAATATCAAAATCCCCAGGCCCGGAATTGATCTGAGACATCACTCAAAAAGTCACAAATCTTGCCTTAGGATAACAGGCACGGAGATATCGTCAACTTCTCTAGTCCTTCTACGCCGGAGCAATAAGCCGAGCGTTTAGGCGTGCGCTCAGGGATAGGGGAGTTCCCCATTTTTTTCCCATGTTAAAAAGGGGGGGGGCGGGGGGTCCACCCCACAGAGGACATCCTCGGAAAAAATTTCGCAGATATATACCCACTCTATATTCTCCCCCACCAGACTTACCCTGGCCCTCCGCTCCCATTTGCTAAAACGCTCTCCCGCTTCCCCCCGGGCTCTCTCGCCCCTTGGAGGAACCTTCCCGAGGAGGGAAAATTGGGGCGTAACAGGGGTTACCCTTGGGAAAAGCCTGGCCAGACGGTATACAGCTTTTTTAAAAGCCCTGAGGCCCGCCCCTGACAAAACCCCTTGTTTTCAGGCTTTAAATTGGTTTTCCCCCGGTTCCCCATTTGCCCCGGGGCCCCTTTCCTAAAAGGCACATTTTGGTTTTTCCCCAAAGGGAAAGGGGAAAGGGCCCCAACACAATCCCAAAAGGGTTATCCCCCTATATTTTTTAAATAAAAAAAGGAGGGAAAAAAATATATGCTAAGATACTAGCTAACCCCCTCAACCCCCTGCTCAATTATTCTTACCCTGGATAGGTGGGGTTCTTTCCCCTAAAAAGGGAGGCGGGGAGAAAAACACACTAAAAAACCCTTTCCCTTTTTCCACTACATTCACTCAAGAAAGATCCCGTCCCTTTTAGGTAACTTGACGGGGAAAATTTGGATTTGATGATTTCGCGGGGCCTTTTCTACGTGGCGACTGGACCCCCTGGGTCTAGGCCTGCGTTGTGTGGAAAAAAATTATGGCATTTTTTATTTCCTTTTCCCCGGGCCCCCAAAATTGGGGTAAAAGGCTCGCTTTTGCACCTTTAGACATAGGTAATGGACCAGCCCGGGGGGATCCCCTCTGTCCCCATTTTATAAACCCTTGTGTAAAAACATTTGATGCAGGCCCTCCCAAAGTGACCCGGGTTTTAAGGGGGATCAGTGTGGCGGCCTTCAGTTCAAGTGTTTCCCCTTGCATTTGTGGACGGATTTATTGCTGTATCTGGCAAAATCCGCCTACCCCTCCGGTGGCATGGGGGTCTTGGGGGAATATGGGTTGTAAAAAAAACCCAAAAAAATTAACAGGGGGCTAAGAGCTCTTTTATTGAGCTTTACGTCCCGCCCCCCGTTTCGTTCATTACAATTTTCCTTTTTTCTTTCTCCGGGGTGAGTCCTTTTTCCCAATACTTAGGGGTTCCCCCCTGATAAAAACTTTGTTTTGAATTTTGTTCCCCTCTTTTCCCGAATTAAACAGGTTTCCCCTAAATTTGGGAAAAAAAGGGATTCCCCGGGTTTAGGATGGGTTTAAACCCATACAAAAAATTTAAATACCCTTTCCCCCGTTTGCTGAAACCTTTTCCCAAAGGCATTTCCCAAGTAAAAAACCTAGGTCTTTCTTTAGGTACTGCTTTGTAATGATTTTCCAAATTTGTTTGGGCACGTGGAGGGCCCAAAGGGAATAGCGGGGAAAAACCTTGATGGCCCGAAATCAGAAGGGGGGCCTTGCCCCTCCCAAAAGATTTCCTTTTTTTTTAACTACCTTGCCGCTGTACAAGTGGGTTTTTGGGATGCCTTCGGGCCGGGGAAAAATCCAAAAATTAGGGGGTCCCCCGGGAAAAACCTTTCTTTAGGGGCCCCCCAGTTGCGGGCCCCCCCCTGGCTGCCCCCCTTCGGTGCTTCCGAGGGGAAAATGCTAAACCCAAACCCTTTCCCCCCTTATCGCCCAAAACCCTGGTCTCGGTGTACGATGTTTTGCTTCCAAAAAAAGATGATTTGTGGGGGGGCCCGGGTTTTTCCCGCCCCTGGGGCAATCCGAAGTCCCCAACACTAAACTTGCCCCAAACTTCCTCGGGACTGCCCGGGGAAACCCAATTTGCCCCCTTTTTCTGGTGATTGAAACAAGCCCTCTCTCCAGGTTGTTTAAAGGAGTAATGGGGAAAGGCTGGTGGGTGACCCCGACCCACAACTCGATTCCCGGGGGTTAATTTTTTAAACCAGTTAGCGTATTTCCCTTAAGGGGGAAGCGATTTTTTGGGACTTTACACAGACCCCCCAAAAAAAACATTCGATGGGGTTTGTCTCGGTAGATTTTCGGAGGGGTGCTCTCCCCGGGACTCTTTTGGTTTCTGGTGACCCCGGTCGGGTTCCAGGGGACACACTTCCCTAAAAAAAAAAAGCGGGGAAAAAGGGAAACAAAGTAAAACCCATTTCCCGGGGAAAGGCGGGAAAAAAGGGGCTTTCCCAATTTTAAACTCATAAATCCTCTTTCTCCTCCAGAGAACACGAGCTGAACTATAAGCCCAAAACAAATGGTACGGTTCCGGCTTTTTTGCACCCCCTTTTCCCCCAAAATCCCCAAGTGTTGTTTGGCGATGAAGGTGATGGGGTTTATGTGACCCATTTTGGTGGGGCTGCCGTGTTTTGCCCCCCTTCTGGAACAAAAGTGCTTGCCCATAGCTTATCAAATCAGGATCCAAAAAGCCCCCCCCCCTTTTTTGCTATTTGATTTTCCTCCCCCTATTTAAACCATTAAAGGGCCCCAATCTTATCGCTTTTTTAAAACGGGCAAAAAAATAGTTTTCCCTAGGTTTGGCTTGGGAAAACCCTGTCCGTCTATAACGGACTGGTTTAAAGAAGTTCATGCATTGAGAGGTCAAAGAGTTAAGGTCAGTTTCCCCCTCATTGTTAATTAGAAAATTAAATTTACACAAAGGGGAAAATTTTGGCCCTTTTTTCCGGATGGGATTAGTCCCAAAAACCCAATTGAGCTGGTCCCTACTATTTGGAGGTAAAACCCTACCCCAATTGGGTTATGGAGGGCAGAATGAAAAGGGAGAAGCCCTATAAAAAACAGTGCCGCCGACGGGCTTGCCCAGTTTTTTTTTATGGTTCCCCATTTCTTTTGGTTTACTTAATTTTTAAAGGGAAAGGGTTTCCCCGTATGGGGGCCGTGTTTCATAGGCCTTAGCTGTTTGATGTCGTGCTTTTCTTTTTGACACTGAAGATTGGGTTCCCCCCACCTGGGACCTGTATTTATGTCTGGACAGCCTCATGACAGATACTGACTTAGGTCATCTGTCGCCTGGCCCCTAGAGGAGGGGTGCCCAACAATTTTGTAGATTAGCTCATCTATTATGGTTCCAAGTGTGATATCTTTTGTATCGGTCCATCAGGAAAATGTAAACCTTTACTTATATGTTACGAGATCTTTGTCTTTTATAGTCTTCATGTCATTACCTGACCTTGCTTTTTGTGCATACTATTTCCTTTTTGCACTTTCTCAATAAAGCTCTTGAATATGAAAAAAAAAAAAACAGTTGAATAACACTTATAAAAATCAAAGTAACTTTGGATTTTTCCCTGCACAGAAGCTTGACTAGCCGCTCCTTTATTCTGATGTTCAATGAAGGTCCATGCAATCAGACCCTTGGTGATCAGGAAGTGCATCCTAGTAATATGCCATCACTGCTAACAGTGTGGAAACTCCTTTAAAGAAATTATAACATGCACGGTATTGGAGACCCTTCAGCTTAAATATTAAGTCATTTACTTTAAAAAGGTGAACCCTATATATGTTATGGTTACACAATTTGGCTATATTATATAGATGTGGTAGTCGATCTTTTCAGCTTCCAAGTTTTGATACATACCATGGCAGTAAGGGTGTAGTTATAGGAGTTCAGGGGTAGCCATTTCACATATTTAGACATCAGTATTATTAAATGGTACATGGAAGTTGGTGGGTGCTGATAGAGATTTTGTATTAAGCCCCAGAAGCCTTAATTTATGGCTTTACACACTTTGCATAGGTCAGACTTTGGTGTCAAATAGGCTGGTGTAATTACATTTTTAGACACACACAGACACATGATATTTCTTCATTGGCATTTTGATGCGTAAAAGCATTTTATGCAATAAATTATGTGTGGGGAAAAAAGTGCCCCATTGGCTTCAATAGGAATATGCACCACTGATGGATTTTTTTTTTTTTTTTTTAATTTATATGATGGGTTACGCAAAGCTTAGAGAAGGGGGAGGGTGTGTCAAATATTTGCGCATTTTCAGCATCTATTGAAAATGCTTCAGAAGCTCGGACACAGATTATCGCTATTGGAAATAGATGTGTAAAAAAAAAAAACATGAAAAATGCTACAGCCCTCCAAGCTTGTCCCTTGCTGTATATTACACAGTGTGTTTTTCCACAGAAAATATACGCCATATGAAAGTATGTTTTTGGCTTATCCTGTAGACTCTTGTAGACTGGTAGGTGTTAAAGTGTCTTGTGTCTAGTCACTGGCATCTATGACAAGACCTTTTATTTTGTTCGGTAGGGGAGAACAGCATTGTACCCAGAGGGCCGGTCCCAGCAGCTGCTGTGTAATGTGTTGAGAAGAAACGCACATTTTACTTACAAACTAACCTTATCTTTTTCCTGATTGCAATGCATAATACTAAGTGTTAAACAACAAATTAAATCCAATTGTGCAGTAATGTGACTGCTGTGGAAAACACTGACAAATATTGATTTTGTGGAAATTCAAGCCATTGTAAATGATTTAACCTTTGTGGCTACATAGCTAATGTTTTCTGTCACTCATCAATAATTACAATTGTAGGAGCTGGCATTTATGGTCTTCTTGAAACAGATTCAATATAAAATACCGTCCTTGACAAATTGAAATAACCATGGGATATGTGCAGCGCTCAGGTTACCCACAGTCCAAATAACCAGGTTACACTACATGTAAGTTTCTAATATGTACATTCACGCTGAGCTTCACGTATAACAAGAGTCCTTTGTTTGCCAGTTTTTTGCCTTTGCAGTGGGTGAGATTTTTTTTTTAGATTTTGAGTGGCAGAATATTTTTGAGTACTTGACCTAGTAATAGATCTCTGCCAAGAATAATAAGAGACCAAATATTATGCAGTTCTACACCGGAGAATTCTCATTTGTAATGGTGACCAGACTTCCCCTCCTCCCCAAAGTGACCTAGACCATTCACATTGACTATGGATGGTAGGTCCCAAGTGAGTTAACACTCTAGTGGCAGGTGGCACCATATGTGTGTTGGCTTTAGCCTTGTTCCAACCATACTGTATTTATATTTATACCAGGTTCACACCTCAGATTTTTAAGATGGTAAAAGTCCAATGTGTTTTCCTCGGCAGAAATGTTTACTTAGAGGCGGTATTCTCCTCAGATTCCAACGCCAGCGAGCCCCATTCAAGTGGAACTAACCCGCATCACTCCTCTCAGAGCGGGATTCACTGAGGATCTGCTCAAAAGAATAAACTTGTTCATTCTTTATTTTCTGCACTACGGATTTGAAAACTGTGGAGAGGAAAATCCACACTAGTTTACTGGCAGATTGCGCGAGGATTTAGTGAGCAATTCAATGTAGAATCCACATTGAATTCCTCACTAAAAGCCATTGTGTGAACTTACCTTACAAAATCGTCAAAATCGGATGAAACGTATTTGGAAGCTGTAACGCAGTGTGGTTTTGATGCGGTTTTAACTGCACTGCAATTAAACTGCCTTTAACCCCTTAAGCCGATTGCCTGAAAAGTAGTTAATGACCAGAACATTTTTGTTTCTGCCTCCTTGCGTTTCAACAGTTGTAACTTTTTTTTTTTTCAATGATGCAGTTGTATGAGGCCTCGTTTTATTCGAGACGAGTTGTACTTTATGGGGGAATAGTTTAAGTTCACCTATAAATAATTGGAGATTTTTTCAATTTTTTTTTTTTTTTTTTAAGTCTTACACCATTCACATTTCACACTTAATAACTAGTTAGATTAATTCTACAGGTTATTATGGTCGTGTAGGTTTTTTTTGTGTGTGTGCACAATTATTTTTTATTAAATATTTATTTTTGTTATTTATTTTTATTTTTTTCACTTTTTATGTTTTTAATTTTTTTTTTCAAATCCCATGAAGGGAGAACTGTTACTTTTTTTTACACTTAGTAATGTATTAGCATATTCATATATGCTAATACATTGTAATCTGTGTCAGTCTGACACAGGCAGAGATCAGGGCAGTTCACAATCTGCCCTGATCACTGACTTGTTACACAGACAGCCCTGGGGATACTCTAGGTCCCCAGGGCTGACTGTGAAGCCATTCCCCGGGTCTGTTGGTTCGCCGGGTGTCCCGATCACCCGACAGAACAGGGAAACCCTTTGATTGCGCTGCAGTGACAAACTGCGGCAATCAAAGGGTTAAAGCACCGGAAAGCGGAGGTTTCCCCCGCTCCCCGGTGCTTGCAGGAGCTGTGCTGGGAACAGGGCGGTGTAGCACAGCCCCGATCTCAGCGCAGCTGTGGCGCCTGGAGCCGCAAACCCCGATGTCTGCAGCAACGCCAAAAGACTTCGCTGCAGACAAATGACCTGAAATGCCCGCCGTCAAAAGATGGTGGGCGGCCGCTAAGGAGTTAATACCAGCAAGCTTCTTTCAGCTATCTAAACTGTTTGGAAAGTGTGTAATCAATTACTGTGTTTGTAAGGGTGCTTTCACACAGTGCATTTTTGGTGCATTTTTTATGCGTTTTTTGTGCAGGAAGGCACAGCAATTAATACTGTACTTTTCTGCCGGCAATTTTTCTCGCGATTTTTGTGCAGCAATGTACAGCATTATTTGCTGTGCCTTCCTGCACAAAAAACGCATAAAACATGCACCAAAAACGCACTGTGTGAAAGCACCCTAATGTACAAGACTTCAAACACAGTAATTGATCACTCACTTGTAACACCTTTCTGAACAATTAGATAACTAAAAGAAGCTTGCTGGTAATAAAGGCAGTTTAATTGCAGTGCAGTTAAAATGCACCAAAACCGCACAGTGTGAAAGCATTTTTAAGTTAGGTCTACACAGCAAATGTCAAAATGCTGACGGCATTTTGAAATGTGCAGGAATGCGGTAGGACCGTGTTTTTGGTGCAGATTTTCACAACAGTCGCAGTCGGTTTTCAAAGTTGCCATCTACCCCATACATTCAATGTTCAGGTCCGACGACAAATCCAGACAGAATCCTACGGAATATAAAACATGTTGCATTTTTCGGGTTTTAAAATCCATTAAAAAATGGTTACTGTTATGACTTCAGACGGATTGTTATTGCTGTCTTTTGCAGCACTGGGTACCGTCGGATTTTTCGGGGGTTCAAAATACTGCATTGCCGAAAAACCGACGGTATTCCTGTGCTGTGTGTATACATAGCCTTAGGCTAGGAACTCATGGAGCGGTCTCAGTGTGGTCACAGTGCAGCCGTTGTGGCGCCCTGAACCAGGGATTTTCAATTAGCTTTAGTGCACCCGGGCCCCATGGATTTGCAAATCAAATTAACAAAATGTTTATCAAATAAATACATTTATATATATATATATATATATATATATATATTTATATATATATATATAAAATGTATTTATTATATAAATACAAAAAAATATAAACGCATACAAATAAATAATTATCACTGCTTAATAATGGCTGCACGGAATTTTTGGGGGACAAGTTTACATTGCCAGTATTTTGGGGAAAATATGACTTTTTGATTACTTTTATTGTATTTTTTGGGAGATGGAATCAACAAAAGACAATTAATTCTGGCATGTTTTTTATTTTTTTACGGCGTTTCAAGGCGTCAAATAATATTTTAGACTTGAGTTGGCTATGGATGGATAACTTCACTCCGACGTTATCAGTTTGGTATGTGATATCAAACATATAGGATGAAATATTACACAATGTGCTGTGTGGGTTTATGAATGGTTTGTCACAGCACATTGTAGAAATCCGTTCTGAGGTCATGTTGGCAGGTGGTAAATTACTGTGTATTAACTCCTTGTGCGGTACTGGAAGGCCTTGTGAGTCTATAATCAATCCCCTGCATGTCCTATTAGCACAGCATGCTCATCCAGAGTGTGCATGCTTAGCACTGATGGTAACAACGAGGGTTTTCCTGTTACTTAATTAACATTTTCTGTTCATCATTTAACTAATTGCTTCTGTGCATCTAAATTGTAAAATATATATGTGTATATATGTTAGAAATCCCAAATATAAATGTTAAATATGGCATAGATTGCTAATTTGGAATAAATACAGTGGGGCTTAAAAGTTTGTGAACCCTTCAATTTTCTACGTTTCTGCCTAAATTTGACTTAAAGGAGTTGTCTCATTACAAGCTTTCAGCCTACTTCAATGCTTCTGGCAGCAAAGGATTTTTGAATTTAGGGGCGTGTTTCTTGTCTGCCTCTTCTCCTCCCTCTTCCCCCCTCCCCTCAGCACACAGAAAGCTCTCCTCCATAACTTCTATACAGCAGGGAGAGGGTGAGGGGGTTTACTGCCAGAGTTAACCCTGTGTGTATCTGCCTAGGTCTGCTGCAGGCTCTTGCTGCTCCTCTACACAGAGTTAGGAGATAGGAGAGGGCTGATCTATGAGTATGGAGAGGTCTGTGAAGCTGTGTATGCTAATAGCAGAGCAGGGGGGATGCAAGTGTTCCTATACCCCCTGCTTAGCATACAAATCTCCATCTCAAGAAACAACAAACAAACCCTGTCAGAACAGACAGAGGGCAGCTGTGAAGTGTTACTATAATCACAATGTGTCACTAGTACAGCAGAGCATGAACCGTTCACATGCCCCCTGATCTGTTCTATTAGTATAGTCAGAGCTCCCCAGACACATCATGACTATAGTAACACACTTCACTGCTGTCAGCCTCACCTCTGCTCTCCTCAATCTGTGTAGAGAGCAGGAGGAAGCAGGCACACACAGGGTTAATCCACACAGACACAGAAGCCAGAGCCCCCCCCCTCCCTCTACTACAGAAGCATACTGTGCTGGAGGGGCTCTGTGCTCTGACCTGTATTCAGAAGGTGATGAGTCACCAACACTGAAAGCCAGTGAGATAAAGATCAACAGGTCAGCTGCTATAGGGATTTCAGGAGCTGATGCACTTCTACTAACAGGGATAACTCAAAATCAGTAGGACATTTGTAATGAACATATATTGCAAAGCTGCTTGTTTTTTAAAGATCTTTTAATTAAAACGCAATCATTGTAGCGAGACAACCCCTTTAAAACAACCTCATATTTTCAACTGGAGTTCTCAAAGTAAATAAAGAGAACCAAATCAAACAAATGAGTCATAAATATTAGACTCCATCATTTAGATATTGAGGAACATTATCCAAAAACACATCTATCAGTGGCAAAAGTATGTGAACCCTTACTTCTGGCTTTTGGTACGATCCCCTTATGCAGCAATAACTGCATTTAAACGTTTCCGGTAATTGTTGATTATTCCTGCACATCAGCTTGGAGGAATTTTATCCCATTGCTCCATATAAAATGACTTAAACGCTGACAGTGGGTTTCATCCCATCATCTGCTCACCTCAGGTCCTATCACAACATTTCTTTTGGATTAAGATAAAGACTGGGGGCGACATATATGAACAGGGCTGCTCCACAATTCTGGCCTGAAAAAGCTGTAGTAGATCAGTTCTATAGATGTATGAACAGGTGCACTCCAAACTTTGGCGCCCCAAAGTTTTGGGATGTTCTGGGGGCGCGTCGCACCACATTAGTAGAAGTAAACACATTTATGATTCTTTTACGCCAAAACTTTGGCGCAGAACAGTTAGAACAGCCAGACCAAGTTAAAGGTAATCTGCCTGAGCCAGACTTGTCGCATTGGCTCTACACTGCGCCTGTATGTATGACCTGCAGAAGAACAGGTTCATACATTCTGGCGCAGTCTATACTACCTTAAAACAATTTAGAACTGGTCTGTCAGCGCCAGAATTCATACATGTCGCCCTTGGGGTGGCATGTATGAACGGGGTTGTGCCAGTTTTCTGGTGTACTTTGAGCCAAAAAGAATGTATGAACAGGCGCCAAAGACACTTTTTAGTGCTTTAAAGTTTAGGGCGTTCTGGGGGCGTCGCACCACATTCTTAGAAGTAGACACATTTATGAACGTTTGACGCCAAACCTAGACACATAACAGAACAGTCAGACCAGGTTAAGGGTGGTCTGTCTGAGCCAGAGTCGTATTGGCACTACAATGCGCCTATATGTATGACCTGCAGAAGAACAGGTTCCTACATTCTGGCACATTCTACACTGCCTTAAAGCTATTTAGAACTGGCCTGTCAGTGGCAACGTTCATTCATGTCGCCCTTGGACTTTTCCATCCCAAAACATTAACTTTATTCTTCTTCAACCATTGTTCAATAGAACGTCTTGTGTGCTTAGGACCCACGATACTGACCGACATTCTCTTGAGATTTAGTTCATGGGCTGATGTCCTGATCTTCTCCATCAGAATTTGCTGGTATAATTCAGTATGTTTTGTTCTATCAATAATGACAAACTGTCCTGGCCCAAATACAGTAAAACAGGCCCAAACCATGATACTACCACCACTATGAATCACAGATGATATATGGTTTTTATGCAGGAATATAGTATTTCCATTTTCTAAACATATCGCTTCTCATTTAAACCAAAAAAAACTCTATTTTGGTCTCATCTGTCCACAAAAAATAGAACGAGTAGCCTAATGGCTTGTCTAGGTAACCTTTAACCCCTTAACGACATTGAACGTATGCATACGTCCAGGTGTTTTGGGGGTTAATGCACCCCAAATTAAACCGTCAGTTCATCCCACAAAAAAAAAGTCCTTACACAGCTCTGTATACGGAAAAATAAAAAAATGTATGGCATAAATATTGTTTTACACACTAAAAAAAACTTGGAAGTATTGCTTACAGAGTAGAAGGCCCCGATACATTTGGCACCCAAAGTGCTGATTGTTTCCTGTAGTAGATGGAACAAAAAAAATGTCTTTCCTGTATTATTTTTAATGATAAGCAATGAGAAAATACCTGGCAAATATGTGTGTATTATGACTGTCCATCTGTAGCAGGATAAGGGGATCACTGGTAACAAAGATACAAAAGTTTAATGACATGCTGCCAGGGAACCCGAATGAAGGGTATTCGGTTTATAGTTGCATTTGTCAAAACCCAGCTCAGGGTTATATTTATGGGTCAGCTACTGGCAACCACATAACTGGTGTGATGTAGATTGTCATCATTAAACAAGAAAGGCATGTCATACAGTCTATTGTCCCCCCTGATGTCACTATGGATAAAGAGCACGTCCATAATTTTGGAACACTTTTACAGCATCCACAGCAGCCATTGCCGATGGGAATTTCACAATTTAATCTAAAGTATAGGAAATATGCCATTCTATCTCTGGATTTTAAAATGTATTTTAAAGGCACTAATATATGAATGAGAGAACTGATTTCTATCATACACACATATATATTCTGAGGATGAAATGGGCGTGGTAAGAATATTTTCCTGGCTCCGCAACTCTATGGATGTAAAGGGCATACCTACTATCACCTTCTTCACCTTCAGTGAAAGCAGGGGATTTCAAAGCGGAAGTGAGAGTGAACCAACACACAGAGCAGTGGTAAACTGCAATAACCTAGTGGAGCATAAGGAGAAGTCTCTTGGCAATTACAATAACTGTCTGATGTAGTAATCTTGGACATTTCTTATATGCTTCAGTCTGTCTTTACTTGCCAGCAAATGAATGCCCTTTACATATTATTCTGTATTATCCGCTCTTGAAAACCATTAGCGGTTCATTGTCAGTAGCTTCAATGACATGTGACTAATGTGTACAGATGACTATGCCTTGTAGTGCAGCATACAGTATGGAAGATACATGGCTGTGATACTGATGTGCATTTAATTTGATTTGTCTTCAGCAGGGCCAACAGATCTGAGCATGAAGAGGCAGTTGGCGACTACCTCCACCTCATCCAGCAACACAAGCTCCAGACCTCAACTAAACCCTACTGAAATTAACGCAGTCAGGCAGCTAGTGGCCGGCTATCGGGAATCGGCAGCATTTTTGTTACGTTCTGCAGATGAACTAGAAAACCTGATCTTACAGCAGAACTGAGTCACACAACCTCTTCCTTGGCCTGGTTTAATGCCGGAGTTCCACTAACGACATGCTGACAATGTATATGCCAGAGTGGACCCGTCTGGTTACCGCACTGATGAGTAGAGGAGATAATTACCATAATGCCACACTGTTTTCAATCCATGAAGTGATGTTAAGGTGCTGCCGGTGAACCTGAGACCTCTGACATTCTGCAGGTCTTTGATGTGTCCAGCTTTTTGTTCTCAGTGTGTCAGTTTAAATATTGCATATGTGGCTGTAGATCATTAAGTCATGCAAAGCAGTGAAGCAGAAGGAAGATACTAAGATGTAAAATTATTTCCAAGTGCAATATTAGTGGAATGTCCTACTGACTCTGGAATTAAAGCTACATGACATAGCAGGACAAAAAATGCCAACATACGCTCATGGTAGAACAATTAATGAAGCATTGCATATTTTTTTAAATAATGTGATTTTTATATGGTCATTTTTTCATGCAGACATTTTCATTTCTATGAACGTAATCTTTTCACATTCTCTATAAGTGATTTAACCATTTTTCCCTTTCCTGCAGTTCTTTTAAGTTTCTGATTTCTTAAAAGAAATAACGCACAGCGCCCGACACTTTACATTTTTCCAAGTTCCACAATGGGCTGACAGGATTGAGGAATGTATACCTCAATGTGGGTCCAAATAAAGCCATTTTCAAGTGATGATGAGATTTTCTAGATGTTACCAGCTCTTTCGTTTCAATATTTCTGTTGGAGTAGAGCAAAGGCCCAAGAGCTTCTGTGGTGGTATCTACTGAAACAATGGAGAGAAGAAGTAGAAAAGCTGATAGTAAGTGATAAGTTGTCAATCCATTCAAAGGCTACTTACTAAATAAAGCCTTGAAGACACAACGTTTTCCATTACAGAAGGGTACCTCATGAAATTACATATTTAGTACAGTAAAGACTATTCTAGAAATGGTAGAACATTTTGAAAAACCTATAGAGAACTTTCCTCAGCATACTCTAGGCTCTAGGTTCTCGAAAATCTATAGGGACGTCACTGCCTGCAACATGTCACTGCCTGTAACATTAAACATGCAGTCTGATCTACCAGTATCCTGTTATAGTGCAGAATTTGCTAAGTAGATTGATATATAGTTTTGTGGAAAACTATTCAGTAGAAACATAATTTATTAAAGGGGTTTTCCAAGACTTTTAAAAAATCTCCCTACCACCTCCTACTGTGTTTAAATAGAAAATGAACCCAGACTTGCCTCTCCCATCTGCACTGTTCCAGCGCTGCCAGAGCGCTAATATTTTCCCTCACCCCGATCCCTCACTAATGACATCATGTTCATGGATCACATGATGCTGCAGCCAATAACTGACCTCTGTAGTCAACATACTGTAGGTGCAGATTGGTTGTAGCATTATGTTATCCATGAACATGATGTCATCAGTGAGGGACTGAGGGAGAACACTGGAGCTCTGGCAGTGCTGGATCGGTGGGAATGGAAGAGGGAAGTATGACTTAATTTTCTATTTTAGTACACAGTATCTCATGGTAGGAGGTGGAAGGGAGGTTTTTAAAAGTCTTGGAAAACCCCTCTAATTGAAATTCCTGCTCTTTCTATGCTTAGCAGTCCAGTGGGTAATCCTACTCACCGATTGACAAATAAGTCTTCAGAGATTGATGTCAATCACTGATTAGGACTGCCCATTGGACACCTAAATAGAAAGGAATTTAAAAGAACAGATTCAAATGTCTACCAAATCTATAGTTTCTCCTGCTCTGTAAAATGCTGCCTGTAGCCAGGCTCAGACTGGCCCACAGGGGAAATATCTTGAGGCCCTTCATGCATGGTGGGCTCTTACCTGGGAGAAAGGCAGAGGTAAACTGTAAGGTGCAAAACACAAAAGTCAAGTATATACAGTCATGTACAAGACTGGCCCCAAGAATCAACTCCACTGGTGGGCCCCAAGAATCAACTCCTCTGGTGGAACCCAAGAATCAACTCCTCTGGTGGAACCCAAGAATCAACACCACTGGTGGGCTCCAAGAATCAACTCCCTGGTGGGCTCCAAGAATCAACTCCACTGGTGGGCCTCAGGCACCCCAGTCCGACACTGCCTGTGTCTCAGATAGCATGTTCAATGTTCACTTTATTATGTGATTAATGGACATTTCCAAGACTACTTCAGATAACAGTTGACAAAACTAATGATAAGAATTACCGTTTACAAATCTATTTTGAAATTATAGTTGGTGAAAATTAGCGTAAAGTATTTCTTAGAACTATTAACTATGGTACATACAGTACATGTAGCAGGATTACCCGGGGCACTGTCATCAGGTCACGTGTTGTGAGATTGGGAATATAATCCGCCAGTACATTACAAGCTTTCTATATGACCCATCACAGGGAACCTATATCTCTGCTCTCTTATCAACACAATTTTTGCTGCTCTTAATGTGTGCACATCCTTCTCTCCGAGGTTGGATAATGATGACTGAATACTTAAGAGGTTGCAAGTGACAATCTGATAATTTGCACTCTGGTGTGTACTTTTCATTTAAGCAGATTTTTTTTTACCGACCCACTGGGAGGGGTAGAGGCCTCACCTTCCTTGCACCCAGTGGGTTAACCCTTTTGCTGCCAGAGGGGTTAGCAGCACACTGCCATGCAGACTCCTTTACTGCTAACCACTCTCCAATTGAAAAGGGGGAAAAATAGGTTACTTTGCACGCACAGTATGTGAATTGTAACCTCCCACTAGTTTGAAATCTGTACAAAAAATAATCTGTAAAACTGGATAGAAAACTCCAACCTCTCTAGCTCCTTATTTTAGAATGTGGCCGACACATTATTAGTGTTTCTTTGTGCACAGAATCCTAATTTTCACTTTAGCCGTAGAAAGTACTTTTGTTCTTTGCACAGTACAATATGTTTAGTTGTTTAGCTTTTGTTAAATATCACGTCCCTTGTGCATTCCTGAATTTGCCTTATTTCATGTAAAAATGTAATTCAATTTTTTGACAATGAGTTTAAGGCATCAGTGATGATATTTTGTACATAAACATACCTGTTTTATATAGACTGACTGTGATTGTGACTAGGTAATGTGCACTTTTTCTTGTAACTGTGGGCATTGCTATGCTTTTTTGAGTGTTTCTAGAATCATTGTTGCTTACTTAAAAAAAAACTTTTGTGATACTGTTTGTGAAATATAATGTGAAAAAACTATTGAATTATGAATATTTTTAATATATTGTACATTATTATTACACAAAACAACTTTAAGTTGTGGAACCAGATCCACAGATTTCAGTGAAAAAAAATCAAAGATTTGAGGGCTGACATTTCCTCTGTTTTGTTTGGATAAATAAATTGATTTATGTGCAAAATTTATTTTCTGTTGTGCATTATTATTTTTTTTTAATTAGAGAAAAAAGTATTGTAAGCTGCCACTTACCACTGAGACGCCATCTTGGCCCATGCCAGGGGTTTCTCGCTTTGCTTTTCGGACCGCCATCCTTGGTAGGACGATATTGGCACACAAATCTCCCAACACCAGGGAATATTTTAAACTGGCCTCAGCCAGCTTTATTAAGGCACACAGTTTACGTGAAAAAAACAAACACATACAAATAAATCCTCGGCCGCCTGGCTGCTAACTCACACATAGAGTCCCTCTCTGTCTAGAGGTTTGTGCCTATCACACAGCACCTCAAACTTACATTGCTTACTATGTTCTCGGCTTTCCTGTAGTCTCTGGGGGCCAGAGCTCTCTTCCCAGCTCTGCTGCTCCACACAACCCGGTAACAGCCACGCCCCCCGATCACCTGGAGAGACAGGCTTTTATAGCCATCCAGGGACTGGCCCAAAACCAGACATGGGACCTGGGGACCTGGAACGTGGGAACAACCACCCACCCATCTGCAGCTGTTCCGGGGAAGCCAACCCATAATGGCTGGATATCAGCCGTGCTACATACAGCTGTCAAACATACATACAGATAATGATTGCCTCCCCCCACCAAGACCAGGCCCTTGGTGGCACGTCTCTACCAGGATGACTCCACCTAGTGGCAGAAACAGGCAACTACCTGTAGTCGCTCTGTCACAGTATGTAAACATATAGCATTATGGGTGGGAAAGATTACATGCAAATAATATTAGGTATTCATCCAGATTACTGCTACATTTGCATACGTTTTTAAATTTTCCCCATTAAACCCTGAGGACGTCACATCAGGAAGCGAAACTAGGGTGCAAGTAAACTCATTTTTAGTCATAGGTAATGCACCATTATTGCATGTTAGTTTACTGCAGGCACTTACCTTATCTTCATACTGAGATACTCAGGGTCTAATAATTATTTGTGTGTACAGAGGCTACCTCTATTTTAATGGATGCAGAAATTGGTCTTTCAATTAAAAGTTTAATTTTATGTGTATAACTGAAACTGGGTGGTGGTTGGTAAATTTATGACACTAATCGTCCTTTGGCAAACTGCTATTATATTTGATAAGGGCCATCCAACCATCATAACTAGGGTTATTCTGTAGGTTTAACAATGAAAGACATCTAGAACCTATGAATAGGTGCTCGATGCCAGATCATTGGAGGTCCAGCTGCCGGGACCACCATAATTGCAAAGTGGGGGCCCTGACTCCCTGTCCTCCATTGCCCCGTCTGCGCAATTGAAAGGATTTTAATGAAGCAGCGGTCAAACATGCGTACTGCTGCTCCATTCAAAGTCTATGGGAGTGACGGAGTACAGTGCTCAGCTATCCCCGACACTCCCACAGACTTTGAATGGAGAAGCAGTACGCATGTTTTACCGCTGCTTCACTTAAATCCTTCCTTGCTGCGTGAGCACAGCAATGGGGAGAGCGGACAGTCAGGGACCCTGTATTAGCAATTTGATGGTGGTCCCAGCAGAAGGACCCCCAGCAATCATTTATCATCTTTCCTGTGGATAAGCGATACATCTCTTTTATGACACAACCTCTTTAATCTCTACTCATCTCTTAGATTTTCTGTTGTTTGATGATAAAAGGGGACGGATGTAGAAAAAGAAGGAGGAGCTGAACATCCTTTGTGTGTTATTGCAGACCAGGTAGAAGGAGACGCCTGCTGCAGCCAGTTGTCTTACAGCTAAACACAGGAGAGAGAGGAAAGATGGAATAGACATGGTTGAGTTGCTGGGATACATAGGGAACATTCCTTTATACACACCAACCGGCCATAACACTTAAATAATATACACGTCACCTGCCAGTGGCTTTATTATCTCCTGACGGCGATACTTGTCAAGCGTTGGGATATTTTAGGCACCAAGTCTGTGGTTACTTCTTTGAGTTGATGTTTCGGGAGTGGAAAACAAACAGCAAAGCATAAGGATCTGAGAAACTTCAAAAAGGACCTAATTGTGATGGCTAGACAACTGGATCAAAGAATCTCCAAAATGACACATCTTGTGGGGCATTTTCAGTATGCACTGGCTGGTACCTAACAAAAATGGTACAAGGTAGGACAACTGGTGAACCAGTAACAAGGTCATAGGTGCCCAAGGCACCTCGATGGGTGTGGGGAACACAGGCAAGCTCTTCTGGTCTGATCCTACAGAAAAGATACCATAGCACAAATTGCTGTAAAACGTTAAAGCTGGAATATGATAGAAAGGTATCATAACACAGCACTTCAGCTTTATACATATGGGGCTGTGTAGCTGGAGATCAGTCAGAGTGTCCATGTTGAATACTATTCACTGTAAAAAGGGTCTACAATGAACATGTAAGCATCAGGACTGGACAATTAGTTCAGGAACATGACAAAGTGTTCAAGTTGTTAATATGACCTCAAGCATCAGTTGGATATACAGGCGGTCCCCTACTTACATCGTTCCGACTTACAAACGGAGACTTATGGGGTGTGGCTGACATTCAACACTGAGTCACGCCCCATGATAACCAAGTGCCAGCATGCCACAGCTGCACATGAGAAACAGAACGTTAGGTGAAATCTTCTAAAAAAAGGCACAAACAGCAAAACAAATGTAAAAGTTGTTCCCTGCACTATCCAAAACTAAAACAAAAATGTTTTTGCTGGAGTTACATTTAATAAATATCCCTGATCCGACTTGCATACAAATTCAATTTAAGAACAAGCCTACAGTCCCTATCCCGTTTGTAACCCGGGGACTGCCTGTACTAGAAAAATGAAAACCATAAAGGCCCCACTTCCTTACTTTCAGGAATTAAAAGATCTACTGCTAACGCCTTGGTGACAGATACCAGCGAACACCTATATTGATGGTCAGAGCCTTTTTGGTGGCACCCAATGGGACTAACAATATATTATGCATGTGGTTTTAATGTTATGGTTGATTGGTGTATTTCTCAGATTTAATTGTCACAATCAGGAGCATTGTTGTGTGTCAACAGCCAACAAATCTGTTTCTACTTCCTACTTGGTGGAAGCTCCATATTCTCTCAGCCTCAATACTGTGATCAATCATCTGTCAATATTTTTTTTAGCATTGTATGTACATTTTATTAACTTGGCTAGGGTTTGCCCACAACAAGCAAATCTCTGACTCCTTCAGTAAATCACCATTCCAAAAATTGAACACAGACAGAGAATTCCTCTAGCTATCTCTGCTCGGGGCCCTAAGGCCTGCTATTCTGGATGTTTGCCAAAATATTCATCTAGAAATAACTTTAGAAGAATCTGAAGTCTGCTGCTAAAACTGTGAAGAGAACGGCTGACAAGTATCAACATACAAGTTCCAAAATTGTTCCCATTGCTTCTGGTTGTTGGTTGAAAAATTAAATCATTTCAAGTTGTTCCACCCTTCGTTGGGCTATTCCAGGTATTGAAGCAGATTAACCTGGTTAGATTCTAGCTCAAATTGCCATTTTGTCTCCAGCTACCCAAGAGTTCCCATATATTCCTTCTCTCTGGTAATCAACAGGTTTTCTACAAATATTAAAACACCTGCTGCCTAAGCTCTTGAGCAAATTTCACAATTTAGCACAATCTGAATTGCAGGAACATCAATACAAAACTCCTTTATCTTAATAATTGGAAGAGATATTGGGGCACATTTATCAAGGCAGTTGTGCCAGAATTATGGCACAATTTGCGCCAAAAATAATGTCTTACAAGCTTTACATCACATTTACTATGTGTTTTAGATAGTTTCCAGACAATTCTGCACCTTGTCCAACTTCTGCATTACCATACACAATTGCTTAATTATTTAGCCTCTAAACAGCTCATTTGCCTATCACTAAAATACACAAGAATTTACCAGCTCACATCCTTACTTTGAATTTGATTTTCTCTTGGTATCCTCAGTCCATTGCAGTATTATTCCTTGTACCTTTAGATAACTGTGCCACATCCTTTAGCAGGGTGACTATGTTGAATAGATTAATCAGCTACTGCATATATTTTCTGATTTTACTGATCTTTAAAGGAGTTGTCAAAGCTTAAAAAACAAGATACAGCAAATGCAGTAAAATGAAATAAAAAAAAAAAAAAAAACAGGAATCACCTTTTTTAATCCCCTGGTAGACAACCACTTGTATTTTAGGGGTGTCCCTACCACTCTTATATGCTACCAGCAATGACACTCTGGCACATGACTATGGCAGCCAATCACTGGCCTGGGCTGTCTTATTTCATGTTTACCTGAATTACAGCGCCTCACTCAGGCCTCACTGCTAATCAATTTATTCCCTTCTTAACATCTGCTATACATGGAGCTGAGCCTGCTCCTGGCAAAATCGAATGTTACATAAAACTGGATAAATATCCACAATCAGAGTTAAAAGGGATGTCTCACTACATCAATTCATCTTACCTCAGTCCTGTTCTCTTAGTTTCATTTTTAAATTCAGGGGCGTGTTTACTGGATTTACTGGCTTCTATTGGCAGTGATAAGCTGCTGAGGACACCTGGTCTGTAGCTATAGCAACCAGTACTGGCAGCCTATCATGAGAGATTGAACAGGTCTGTAGCTATAGCGAGCTGAGGAGCTGATGAAGCTCATACAAGATGGGATATCTAGGAATAGGTAGGACACTGCTAATGGACACATATTGCAAAGTAACTTGTCTTTGCAAGATCTTTAACATGAAAAGCAAATCTTGTAGCGAGACAACCCCTTTAACTCTGATCAGAGCCATTGCAGTGGTGTCAGCTTTCATATATAGTCAACACCAGTCGATTAGATATTGCAGTCATTTCTTAATGCAGCATCTAATCGGTTAAAAAGATGGAGGGAGCTCCATTTGTTACCTGATGATCGCTTAACTACCCTTACCACAACATGTTTAAGGGGTGCCAAAGGATCATTTTGGCAGCAGGGGGGGCCTAGTACAGGGATTAAAAGGATAAGGTGATCTGTTACAATCCACTGCAATGCATAAATATTGGAGTGTATTATACAAGCAATAAAGTCTTCCTGTGGGACAAAAAAAAACAAATCTAAAAAAAAGGTTAACAAAATGTTCAACAATATAATAAAAGACAAATAATAAAAGTTGAACTGCCTCAGGTTTTCCATTCTTTATGTTATGATACCTACAAGTAATTGGGTAATATCCCCAAAATAAACTAACACTGGCACTAATGAGATGTTAACATGAAATGCCAAATGAAAAAGACTGGACCATGCAAAAAAATAAGACCTTTATTGATAACGGCACATAAAAGCAATGAAAATGTATAAAATAGTTGTGAAAAGACAGCGCAAAGACCCATAAAATGCACTCAAAAACGATCTAATCCCCTACTGATAAACAGAGACAGCCCACAGTGTAAAAAAAAAAAAAAAACAAAAAAAAAAAAAAACAGATCAGAGTAAGGCTGCATTCACACGGCAATGACAAAATACTGATCTTTTGACCGGTATTTTGATTTTTTTAGCATTTAAGGGAACGGCTTTTGTCCGCGGTTTGTGGATTCAAGCCGTTCCCCTTCACACCCACATGTTCATGTTCTACCCGAAAACCGGGCGGAAGAATGAACATGTTCTAAGTTTTTAGGAACACCGGTGGTGTCAAAAACCGTCTGGCGGAAAATCTGTGCAGTGCAGATTTTCTTTAAACTCAATGTAAGAGGTTGACAGTCGGTTTATTTTCAAATCCGAAAACGGTCTGTAAATCCGACTGAAAACAAGTGCCGTGAGGACGTACCTTTATTGTTATTAAAGGGGTTTTCCCATCTAGCTGTTTTCTCTCTTCAAAGCCTATAAAATCTCCCACTTCTCATACAGGTTGTGGATGGTTTTACCGCACTGAATGACATTTCAGCTCTGCCAGCTCCCATTCATAGCTGTGCATGTTACAGGAACATTGGTGATGGAGGGGTTGTGTAAAACAATGACAGTGTCAAGCAGGATGTCTGGCTATAAATCTGAGCTAGCAGAGCTGTATTTGTCATGACAGGAAGCTCCCAGTGAGAGTGACTATCTGCTGAGTGACTCTACCTTAGATGTAAATAATCAGATTAGTGATCTGCAGACCTGACAGGATGACACAATACTTCTATCAGTTCTAAAAGGTTCTTCTCAGTAGAAATATAAGAGGGAGTAAGAGGCTAGCTCTGTCCTGCTGATAAGACCCAGCAGAGAAGAGGACAGGAAAAAGGTTTATAGCTTCACTTCCCAACTGCACCGGCTCCCTACATGCACCCAGAGCTACCTATATTTTAGAAAAGGACATGTACACTACATCTCCCAAGTTGTTGGTCATAGAGCAACACCTAAGGTTTACTGAGAGGGATAAATCTATATATACATCTAGGTATATATACTGTATATATATTTATTTCATGCATATCTATAGGCTTCTATAGTTTTTCATCTACAAATTACTTCAAAATCATCTAAATAGAGACATTTTTATAGTACAAATTTCCATAAATAAATTATATTGAATTGTAGCAAAATATTGCAATTGTGAACCAGGCAGATGTTTTTTTCGGGGGATATAGTAAGTTTTTAATTCAGGTTGATTTATTAGGTCAAAAAGAGGGACATTTAAGCAATAAAGAGGAACGGAAAATTTGGATCAGGAGCAGAGACCGTCCCTCTAAAAGAGGAAAACAGGGGCGGTATGGTGCCTCTTATCAGGCATTCATGCCCCTTCCCTCCACTCGGTTTAGCAACGGTTTGGCTTGTCCTACAGATCTGACTAATCTGAGACAAACTAGCTGCTAGGCGTGTGCTGTCTAACACCACCAGTAAAAGGACAGTATTTTGGCCAGTTTATCCACGGCTACTGGTCTGAGAAACCCGCTTCCACACTGAACGGTGCCGACAGAAATAAGAGAAGGAAAAAAATTTTGGCAGCTGTCTATGCAATTCCTAGTCTGAGTCAGAGCATCTGTCGCCAAATTGCTTGTTTTCAATGTGTTTGGACTGATCATGTTTGAATGATGTAATACAAATATTTGCTACTATTGAGGGTAATTTTCTTTAATGAATTGATACCTTTGATTTTTATCTTTGTGTCTAAAGCTGCCATAAAATGTAGCTAGCTGTCATCTGAATGTGTGTCTGGCCATCAAGCTCTCTCACCCAACCCACTTTCCCCCATATGGCTCAACCATAAAGTCTAAATAGTTTAAAACCATAAACTTTTGGTGGCAGCTTTCCTTCCCTGAGAATAAAAGGTTTGGACATATTTTAGTCGAATAGCAGATTAAGAGAGAAGTGGTAGATAAAACAGCTGATTAAGAATATTTTTACCAAGGCCCGGTCCCGATACAGCCCTCCATGAATACATCATTTGTTAGACCTCAACATCTTGAGAGCTGACTGTCCTGATATGTGACCACACAGTCACTGTGAACAAAGAGTGATCAGTAAGAGCTCATACCAAAGTATCTGACCTTACACTCATTCAAAGGCAGACAAAGCTCTCAGATTGTCTAGAAAGTAAAATATCCGGAAAAATAAAGACAATCTAAAAAAAATTCCAAATAGAACATCTTGTAATAGAACATTGATTTAATGCCCATTGATCAAATTATGGAGAACGCCTTTAAATTGTAATGCAAACCAAATGAGGATTAAAATATTAAAATATAACCTTTAATATAAATATCTATAAAAGCCATGTAGCAAATTCAATAATACAAAACAACCACCACATGAGCAGACAAGATGGGCATCTTAGTATGCAATAGAGTATGCAACCCGGTGGGATCTTATTGTAGTGCACGTTATATCGAAAGGTGGCAATGAGAATTATTATTATTTATTTTTTGAACAACATTAATGTACAAACAAACAAAGGGGTTCAAATACATAACATGAGACTAGGACAAGTACAATATAAGCACTAAATAAACTGATACAGATGGAGAGAGGACCATGCTTCAAGGGCTTACAATCTACAAGTAGCCTCATTTGTGGACAGATGGTGGAAGGAGAAAGACTGTGACAAGTAACCATGAGTCTGCATTACAATATGTCAAACCGTAAATTTAGGCTCATGTAAAAATGGTGATGTTGTTGTACTAAATATGATAGGCAGGACTAGGACAACATTTTCTGATGCCCTGGGCAAATAATGCATATAGCGTCCTCCTAAATGGAAAATTCAGCCCACCCCATCCCATCCCATACTTGCTTGCGCCCCCTTTTGTACCTTGGAAGAAGTGGCGCCCTAAATGGTCACATATCCGTTGTCCCAGCCCTGATGACAGGCATAACATTATTGCATAAAAATGATACCCATTTTGTCTGTTCATGTAATGGTCACTTTGTATTCATGCATTTGCTATGTTATTTTTCTATATTATTTATATTAAAGGTTGTGTTTGTATAAGGACATCTTCATTCTGGCAGTGATTTGCCTTTTGTGGCCCTGGATGAGATTTTTTTTGTCTTTTCTGTGACTTTAATACAAACAAATAGAAAAATCTAACTGTCCAGCTGGGATTTTCTATGGCTAAGGCTATGATCCCCTCCTGGATTTTATTTGATAGTGGCAGATTTCACTGCTGTTTTCAAAGTGGTCTAGCCCCATTTCAGTGAGGATAATCCATGTTTAGGTTACCCATCACCGAATCCATTCCACGTAAAAGAAGGGACTTGTCACTTCTTTTTCCACATTGCAAATTTCACATCTGTGGCAAAGAAAATCCTTGCTCAGGAGGTTCAAATGTGAACTCTGGTGATGGATTTTCGAACATGGATGGAGAAAAAAAATTCACTGTGAACATACCCTATTATGGACAGAGCTGATACATTATGTGATTTTGCAGCCCCCGCTGTCACAGTAATAAAGATATAGCCTTCCCTGTGTCTAATAGCAGAAATATGAACAATAGCTGAGAATATTTATTTCTATGCAGACAACTCACCCAGGGAGGAGAAGTAGCATTTTTTTTCCTTTTAACAAGACTATGTTAAAATGTGCCTTAAATGAAGAATGATGGCTACTGGAAGAGAACGTCAAAAGGTTAATTGATATGAAAAAGTATTTTGTTATGGTTAGAATGAACATTACATGTGACCCAAGGTGTACAAAGGAATTACATTTCACTCAGGATATATTGCAGAAAGCATAGCATAGTCACATAGTCGGTGTTTCTGCTCACTACCCATAAAGCAGCTATTAAACTCTCTCAGTCAGATGCCTGCTGCTTTACATAGACTGCAGATTTGTGGGCACTGTAATTGGTAATGGATTGAACTATTAGGCATTTGGAAATGGAGCTCAGCTCTTTACTTTGTATACGGTAACTTCACAGCCGATATGTAATGTGACAAGATACATGTGTACACGGCTTATCTCTCTGAATGCTTTACACATGAAATTTGACACATCTAAGAAATTTGTGTTTAAATCATCCGTGCAGTGCAGTCTATCTGGAGAGTATTATCTGCGAGCACTGTGGTATCCCCATGGGAATGTCATGTACAGCACATGGCCCATTACGATAAGTAAAGAGGTTTCTGTAAATTGTTATAGTGTCTTCTTTAATACATCATCCTATCTGGAATATGTGAAGGACAGAGATGTAGTGATAGTGGATGCTATCTATGATTATTTTTGAGCGTAGATATGTAGGAATAATAATTACAGTCTGATAAGGAGGTACTGTAACTAATGATTGAGAATAGCGAATAACACCTTGCAGAAGGTAAATACCAGGTGGACATATAAAAGGTGTATATAAATTCAATAAGTTAAATATACAAGGTTATAATTAGAGATGTGAGAATTTCTCAAAAATTCGATTCGGTCACTTCGACGAATTTTCCGTAAAAAATATATTCGGTCCGAATTACTTCGGCACAAATCGCTTAAAAAGCAGCTATCAGGCTGCACGAAGACCTGCAGTGCTGTAGAGACGTTGTGCCATGGCTTAGAAATGCAGAGTGAGCTTGTTTTGGTCTTCATACAAAATTTTGGTTGTTTATTAGTATGACAACGCAGATGACTTGCCGCCCAGCGTCATAGAATCGCGTCACTATAAAATTCCCAGGGCAATTAAGAGGGCAAAGACTGACCAATAAAACTCAAGCGGGAAGGTAGCCTTATATAGTCATGCCAGCAAAAGCTGGAAAAAGCAAGCTGAGATCTCAGGTGCAACATTATGTGACAGAGGTGTGGAGGTGACTCGGCAGCCACAGCAGCATGAGGCCAGGCATTGGCACAATGTCATTCTGGAGGTGGCAAAAACAGAGGTAAGCCACAGAATGGCACAATGACCTGAGAGCGGTAGTCACGGCGGCAGCAGTATGATGTCAGGCAGTGGCACAATGACAATTCTGGAGGGTGCAAAACAGAGGAACCCACAGAGTGACACAATCACACCAGTGTGGAGGGTCACGACAGCAGCAGCAATGAAGATCAGGCATTGGCACAATGACATTCTTGGTGGCAGGCAAAACATTATAGGCACAGAGTGCACAATGATACAGTGTGGAGGTCACGTAGCAGCAGCGATGAGAACATGCAGTGCACAATTGACATTCAGGAGTGTGGCAAAACAGTATTAGGCCACAGAGTGGCACAATGATACAGTGGTGGAAGGTCACGACAGCAGCATCATGAGATCAGCAGTGGCACAATGACATTCTGGGGCGCAAACAGTATAGGCACAGAGTGGCAACCAATGATACAGTGTGGAGGACTCACGATCAGCAGCAGCAGGAGATCAGCAGTGGCACAATGAACATTAGCTGGAGGCGGCAAAACAGTATTAGGCCACAGAGAGTGGCAACAATCACACAGTGTGGAGGTCATACAGCAGGCAGTGGCACAATACATTCCTGGAGGTGGCAAACAGGAGGAAGCCACAGAATGGCACAATGACTGTAGAGCGGAGGTCCATGGCGGCAGCACATGATTTCAGGCAGTGGCACAATGACACATGTGGATGACATTGCAGGAGTCACGAGCAGCAGCATGAGATCAGAGAAGGTGGCACAATGACATTCTGGAGGTGGCAAAACAGGAGTAAGCCACAGAGTGGCACAATGACACAGTGTGGAGGACACGGCAGCAGCCACAGCAGCAGCAGAGGTCAGACTGGCACAACACTCTGTTCCCAGCCCATGACATAACTACGACGACCTACATACAATGACACAGTGTGGATTGTCACGTGCATCAGCAATCAGCAGCACAGCATTAGGTCATAGAGTGCACAATGACAGAGTGTTGAGGTGGGTGACAATATCAGTCCCTGGTAAAGATGTGGTAGAGCAGATGGAGAAAATGCAGCAGATGTGTGGCATCAGGTGGGTGGCGGCATCAGAAAAGTGCTAGGTCAGGTAGTTTGAACCCGACTGAACGCCTAAGGCAAGAGATTTGGAAATTCTGGGCGATCCACCGACTGATTCATCTTGACAAATGTCAGTCCCGATCCACATTTTCCCGTGGACATCGGTGTTTCTCTTGGGCAACGATGGCCGCTCCGCCGCACCTGACACAAACGCTCTGAATGCCACACTACTGGCCGGTCAGGACAGCTTCTCCACTGCAAACTCGGCAAATGCGGCCACACATCCTGTTTTGGATGCCCAGTAGTCCAGCGGATCTTTTCTAACTGAGTGGCAGGAGTGCTGTCCAAGTAGGCCTCAACCTTTTGTTCAGGACTGCTCTAGGTCCTGCTGTCTGCTGAAGCGGCTGACTGCCCTCCTCACTAGGCGTGGTTCAGAAGCTGCTCATCTTTGCCTCCAGACTTAGGTTTACTACTGATGGAGCTGGTACTGCTCCTACCCCCCCACCATCCCCCAAGCAGCCGCGTAAGTAGTACATGAGCACTGAGAACCCCCCGGTCATACCCGTCAGAGGAGGGACGAATGCCCACATCAGGCCAGGCCCAACTTGATTACGGAGGATTTCCCTAGTAGTATTTGAGTTTGTCATCCCTCTCAATAGTCTGGGAAAAAGGCTCCCATTTTGGACTCGTGAGCGAAGGGTCCAATAGTGTGGAGAGCCAGAATCATCCCTCTGCCGGATGCTGACTATTCGGGATCTGTCAACTACCAGGCAAATAACATTGCTGTGCGGGCCATCTGCACAAGTACTCCGAGGGCTCCCTGCCTCCATTTCCACTGTATACTGCCACGGTGCTTGGGTGTCATCTCCTCCTTCCTCATCTCCGCTTAGCCACCTCCTCCAGCTGCTCCTGCTCTTCCTCTCTTGGTCACCTGGGTAAGAAAACATCCACTCTTTCACCAGACAATGCTTCTGCCCAGATGTCCTCCTCCTCCTCCCATTTCACTACCCACCGGATTCATGGGGCCACAAGATGTAGTTCGCCACGTCTCCAGTTCCCCTGCCCATACAGATTTTTCAGGCATCTTTCCAGGACATGAAGCAATGGAATGACGTTATACATCCCGTAGGTCCTGGCGACCTGACAAAATAACGTTCGCCGTCCTCTAATGGCCTCAACCAAACAGCATGTGTCCACGCATGAGCTGCCAACTGCTGACATCAAAGTTACACAGGGGAGTACTTATGTCGGCCTGGATCATCAAAAAAATCGTTAATGTCCTTTTCTCTGTTTCATCACCGTCGTTCCAACATGTGCAGGCTGAATTCCAACGGTGGAAACATCGCATATCAGAGTGTTTGAGGAGCGTTCTGCCTCTGCAATCGAGGAGGGTGTTCCTGGCTTTTACGAATGGAAAAGTGCATGCACAGTTTAATCCTGGCCATTTTTTTTTTTCGCGAATGTTTTCTGAAGATCGTGGAAGACTTTAGAACCTTTCACAACAATTGAACACGTGCGCCATGCAGGTCGCATGGAACCATCCCTCCTCGGTGCAGCGCGGATACCATGTTGCCTCCCATGTCCCCTCACCATGTATCCGATTTGCAGTTGGCGCGAGAAAAGCCATCACATCGATTTTCTTGCTGCATGACTGGAGCAGTTCCTCCCCTGTTGTGACTTCGTTCGCCGAGCAAGCCCACAAAAGGGGTGGGGTAGAACTGCGGACACCGCCTGTGCCCTCACATGTGGTATGATGGAGAAGTAACCTTGTGAGGCTGAAGATGGTGTGATGGGTGTATGAGGAGGAGCGGACATCTGGCTCAGTTGCACGCAGTTTGACAACGTGGAGTGGAGAAAGCGGCGTCTCCTGTCCAAGTTGTTGGTGTGCTATGGGCAGGAAGCACGATTCACCCAGTGGCCGTAAAGGACATGTTACTGGCCCTGACCGTAGTTACAAGCTCAGAATAAAATCGATTTTTTTGCCGCGCTGAGCCCTGGTGCACCTTTGAACAAACACCGATAAGCCAAAGACTGACCCACTTCTGTTCTTACATATTCATATGAAGTCTGGTACTGGTCTTTTGGAAAAGAAATACGCTTGTAACTCTCCATCTCTGCTCGGCACAAGCCATTAGTTTCTCTGAATGGTGCTGAGTCCACCATTTGGAAAGGGAGGGACTGCAATACAACAACTTGACAGTAATGCACGGTCAGCTGCCTGCACACTTAGGATGGTTGGTACGCATACGGTTGTCTTCATTTGCAATCGCCTCGCTACGACGCTGGCGCCATGAGTAGCGAGAGCAGGAGCATCTGGACGGCAGATGATGTCAAAGAGAAACAGCTCCTTCCTTCTGCAGAGGTGGTGTGAGCCTTGACTGCTGCAATGGCATGCGAGCCACTGGGCGCTGCTGCTTTGCTTTTGCTTGGCCGGCGGCAGGATGGACCACCACCTCTGAGCCACGTTTTCTCCCAGGGGCCTGCCGGATGGTGACGCTGCATGTGTTGACACAGGCCGTGGTGCCAACGTTATCTCCCTTGGCCAACGGCTTACAACTGATTCTGCTACCATATTCTACATATACCCTCAATCGGCTCTCCGGTGTCTTAGCAAAGAACTGCCACAAACCGCCGATTATCGAGTTGTTACCGCCAACCGCCCGCACTGTAGAGAATCTGGCCGTCCGCTGCCGTCTCTGAGTCCCCTGTGCCAGCTACTTTCTTGGCCTGCAAAGCGGATTTTTTTAACCCCGTGGCCGCTTGGCTCCCGACCTCAACACTGCTTCTATGCCTGACTGACTCATTGGCCCACCACGACCCACTTGCTGGCTGCGCTGCTGCCCTACGCGCAAGCTGACGTCCCCTTTCTCCCTGACGATGATGAAGCCCGATTTTTTGCCTCACCTCCGGCTCCCAAGTGCGGTCGGCTACAATATCATCTATTTAGTGTTTCAATCGACACTCCTGCTGTCCCTCACCCCGGTCCTTGGTATGCCGAGGCTGACCTCTCACAACAAAGACCTCCCATGCCACTCTCCACATCATACTTTCGCCGCCTACTGCAAGAAGCAGGGAAATTGGCCCCATTCTTCGCTGCCAAGTAGCTGCTGACTGCCCCTCCTTCAAATTGTTTCATCCTCGGTATATAGTGGCGCTGACCAGACCACATAGTAGATCTCTGGCTGAGGGAACACGGATGGGAACAGAGGCGGGCTAGGACAGGTGAGGGGCCGCTGGACCCGCTCCCGGCCATGCCAACTAAAAGGTTGTGTCTGGTTCCCACCGTCTCTTGCTGGGGTTGTCAAAGTCTCTGGAGGAGAGGATGACCTAGTCAACCAATCAAGACTCTTTGTTGCTGAACAACACACTTCCGCGTAGAAATGACAGTCGGCAGAGGTTGTGGCCATTCAACCGAGTGACCCCTGCTGCGACTTCCCTTTGCCTTTGCTGCAAACCTGGCCGCTGTTTCCAGGGAAGTGTTTGTGCCACTGCCACTCACAGGTGCAGAGCTCAGCCACCTCTCTGTCCTGACATACTTGTGTTTATGTTCTAAAAAATGTCATACACTGATTTGATGAATATATCAGTTAAATATACACCCTGTTTTTGACTCCAAATGAACCCAGTAACACAGCTTGTTAACCTTGGACATAGTTGAGCTCCACAAATGGCCAGGAAAAATGTACTTGTATGTGCCGTTAAAAACACTGTGTTTTTACTAAATGTAAAAGCACAAACAGGCTTAATTATCCTTCGCAACATGAATTAGGCTACAGAAAAATTTAATATATTTTGTCGTTAAAAAAGACATTTGTATTTATTGTCATCACCACCAGCAAAACAACGCTTAATTAACCCCGGATTAAATTGCGCACAGATTGAGCCACACAAAATAGTATCTTGTAGGTTGTTACAATTGCGTGTTTTCTACGTCCTCACAACAAGAGATACATTGTAATTAACCTTTGCTTTTTGAATTAAGTCAACAGGAAAAATTATATATTTTGCGTTGAAAAAGAACGTTCCTGGGTCAGCACACCAGCAAAACAACGCTTAATTAACGTCCCTGTATGTAGAATTGGCGCAATAGAATTGAGCAGCCCAACAAAGAAGTTGGATATTAATGTAATTGTAAAAACGCTGTTTCTTTAAAATGAATACAACAGGAACTGGCTTAGATCCCACTTGGATCTTAGAATGTATATGCAGCTGCATGGACGCTACACTTGTGATTTCAGATCCAGATACCACCCAAAAATTAGAATAAACATGTTAAGAGAACAGTTCTCTGAGACAAGCTGAGACACCCCACAAAATCGCTATACTAAAAATCAATTCTTCAGTAAGAGCTATCAGCAGCGCAGCACTTCCCTGATGAGCAACAGTGAAGAGTGGAGCTCCCGGCGTCCCGCACCCCGACTTATATAGTTCGGTGACAGTCACAGAATCCCGCCGGTCTCTGATTGCTTCATCTCTGCACAATGTCATGCAGGCTATCCCTTCTTCATCCCAGAGTGCTTTGGCCCATGTGGCGCCTAGGTGCCCCTCGCATCCATTTTATCAATCAAAAGCACACTGTCGTTCACCCCGAAGGTAACCCCAAAGTTCGACTTCGTTCCGAACCGAAGTTTTCCTGAAATTCTAAACGAATTCCACTTCGTTAGAATCAATTCGCCCATCTCTAGTTATAATATACTTATGATTTATGATTTTGGAAAGCAGAAAAAGAAAAATCGAGACAAAAAACAGTGCACCCTAACACAAGAAAAGGGGCTTTTAAAATTCACGCACCTAGGTTTTAGAGGGGGAAAATAGAGGAAAAACATTTGAAGCAAAAATTGTGGACTGAAGTGTAGTTTTTATTGGTGCCATATTGGAGTACAGGTGTCTTTTTGATCACTTTTTATTCCAATCTTTGGGGACAGGAAATTACAAAAAAAACTATTTAAAAAAAAAACAACTTCTAAGGTGTTCAGGGTACAGGATAAATTATGTTATATTTTAATAGATCGGACTTTTATGGATGCGACGATACAGATTCTGTGTAACTTTTTTTTATAAAACGGAGAAATGGGGACAATTTAAACCTTTAAGATTTATTTTTTTGAAACTTTTTTTTTTTTAAACTTTTTTTTTACTTTAATACTTGACCACTAAGGGGCACACTTTCTTGTCCTATATATAGCAGTACTATTGTACTGCTGTGCATAAGATTTTCATTCATTACCTATTACTCCGTGCCAGAGGCAGGGTGTAATACAGACTTGGGCATTGTATGGCATGGGGGCCAAATCCGGCCCTCTAACTAGCTCTGACCGGTCCGTGTGAGATTTCCCGACTTTACACGGAAATCAGTAGTCCCCAACGCCACTGACAATTAAGGTCCCAAGTCAATACCGGTTGCTAAGCTATCGGCTTGGGACTTTGACGATTTGTGATGGTGGCAGCGCCGGGACTAACTGGAGCATGGGAAGGGTGAGTACTGTTTGTTTTTTATTTTTACTTAGCCTTCTCTACCTGCTGGGGGACCTATAACCTGCCTATATACCTAATGGGGAACCTATACACCTGCTGGGGGATATATAACCTGCCTATATACCTATTGGGGGACCTATAACCTGCCTATATACCTATTGGGGGACCTATAACCTGCCTATATACCTAATGGGGAACCTATACACCTGCTGGGGGATAAATAACCTGCCTATATACCTACTGGGGGACCTATACACCGACTGTGGGACCTATAATCGACCTATATACCTACTGGGGGGCCTGTAACCTACCTATATACCTGATGGGGAACCTATAACCTACCTGTATACCTGCTGGGGGACCTATAACCTGCCTATATACCTACTGGGTGACCTATAACTTGCCTATATATCTACCGACTGGAAGACTTATAACCTGCTTATATACCCACTGGTGGTACCTATAACCTGCCTATATACCTACTGAGGGACATATAACCTATATACTTACCTACCGGGGGACAGATAACTTACTGAGGCACCCTAATACCTACACTATGGGACATATAACTTACTGGGGCACCCTATTACCTATACTGGGGGACATATAACTTACTGCGTTGTGAAGTCGCTAACGGTCGTTAAGCCGGTTGTTAAGGCCTCAAGTTGATTGATAAGGGCTTATCAATCGACTTCGGGGGTCTGTAGTATATAGGTATTGGATAGAACGGAGTTAAATATGATAGTCTGTCACTCTAAAACCAGTCCAAATTCTCATGTGGCCCCATGGGAAAAGTAATTGCGCACCCCTGGTGTAATAAGTGTTCATATATGGCAGCTGTGGAAGACTGCATGAGCCTTCCAGCTGCCATTGAAACCGATCACCCCCTCCCCTGCAATTACATTGCGTGGGGGAGGGGGTGATCAGATGGAGGAATGATGCACAGCACCGCTTCTTGCTCAGCTAGACGCTGTGGTGTCTAAAGTGTTAAGAACACTCCATCCCTGCATACTAGCAGCACTATACTGAGCTGCCGCACTGAGCTCTTTCAGTCCTGCAGGAGACTGTAGAGCCGCAATACTGCGGGAAGCCAACGGCGGTATTTTACCCCTTAAACCCCACCACCAGTTTTCCTCCTCATCGCTCCTCTTCAACCTCCTGCCACTCTGAGATAATGTATTTGGACTATAATAAACACCCGTTTTTTCCCCCAATTTTCGGAGGTAAAATGTTCATCTTTTGGTCAAATAAATACGGTATATATATATATATATATATATATATTATATATTTATAGATATATATATATATATATATATATATTGCTATATACTAACCTTGGGTAGTTGTGCTAAAGAGACACAAGATTCAGTGGAGCTTCACAATAGAGGAACTAGATGGTGGGCAGGCCCGGACTGCCCATAGGGCAAACCGGGAATTTGCCCGGCGGGCCACAGGGATCCAGGCCGCAGGAGGCCAGTGTTTCCCCCCAGCGGGCCCCGAGTGCCGCCTGGCGCACATACAGGGGCCGCAACGGTCGCATATGCGACCAGACCCCTGGGTCAGGGGGCCGATAGGCCCCCCTCGCCACACTTCTGCACGGCCGGGTCACCGACCCAGCCATGCAGCCATAACGGCCGCCGCCTGCACTGCGCGGTGCAAGCAGCGGCCGAGGCTGAACAGCTGGGATCTTCTGATCCTGTCTTTTCGCCCCCAGGAGGCCCCGGGGGGGCGCGCTCTGCTGCCGCAGTGCCCCGGGGAAGGGACAAAGAGGAAGCAAGAATCAGGTAAGTATTGGTTTTTTTTTTTTAAAAATCGACCCCTCCCTACTTATACTCCCCCTGCTACCTATATTACCCTGCCGCTACCTATATCGCCCACCGTATCTTATACTCCCCCTGCCATTATATCCCCTCCCTGCTACCTATTATCCCCTGCCTGCTACCTATATCTCCCCTCCCTGCTATCATATCTGCCCCTCCTATTTTATGCCCGGGCTGCCTATATACTCCCCCCTGCTCTACTATTATGCCCTCCCTGCTCCCTTTTAATACTGCCCCTGCCTCCCATATTTTCCCCTGCCTGCTACCTATTTTGCCCTGCCTGCTACCCTATATATTGCCCGTCTTTATATACGCCCCTGCCTACCTTATACTGCTTGCCTGACCTATAACTGCCCCTGCCTGCTATCTATTTACTCCCCCTTCCCTTTACGCCCCCCTGCTCCCTATTTAGCCCCTGCCTCCCTTTATATATGCCCTGCCTGCTCCCTATATACCCCCCCTCCCTCCCTATATACTACCCTGCCTCCCTACATATCCCCCTGCCTCCTATTACCCCCTGCCTGCTCCTTTTACTGCCTGCCGGGGGTATAAAACTGCCTGCCTGCTACCTATATCTGCCCTGCCTGCTCCTATATACTTCCCTGCCTGTCCCTATTTTGCCCCGGGGCCTACCTAAAAACTACCCTCCCGGGCTATATACTGCCCTTTTCCCTTACTATTTATCCCCCTTCCGCCTATATACTCCCTCCCCTGTCCCATATACTGCCCCCCCTTCCTAACCTATAACTGCCCTGCCTGAAAACTATTTGCCCTCCCGGCTATTAGCCCTGCCTTCCCTTTTAATACTGCCCCGGGCCCCTACCTAATATCGGCCCTCCCTCCTACCTTATACTCCCCTCCCTGCTTATATACCCCCTCCCTGCTCCCTTTACTCCCCCTTTCCCCCTTATACTGCCCGGCCGGCTTATACTGCCCTATTCCTACCTATATACGCCCCTGCCTACTATAAAACCCCTGCCTACCTATATATCACCCTCCCGGTCCTAAACTCCCCTGCCTGCACCTTTATACCCCCCTGCCTCCCTATATTAGCCCTGTGCCATACCCGGCCCCCTGCCCGACATATGGCCCTCCTCCTATTATGGCCCTGCCTACCAAAAAGTGCCCTGTCGCCTATATCTGGTCCTCCCGGGCTTTTTAACGGCCCCATGCTGCCACTATCCCCCGCCGGGGCTTTACGGCCCTGTTGCTAATTACTGGCCCCAAACCTGGCAAATTATCCCCCCGGCCTCCTGGCTAATTATGGGGGCAGCCCCACAAATGGTAATTTTGGGGCGCCCCGGGAAACTGGCTATTACTGGGGGCACCCCAGCAAACCGGTAGTTACCGGGGGACCCCACTCCCTGGTATTCTGGGGGCACCCCCCGACCTGGCTAGTTAGGGGGGGCACCCCCCAGCTCCTGGCTAGTTACTGGGGGCACCCCCAGCTAATTTGGCTTTTTACTGGGGGCACCCCTTTTCACCGGGTTTATTACTGGGGTGGGCCCCTGTTCCCTCCAAATTAATAAAGGGAAGCTCTGTTTACCTAACAAATGGGGGTTACTATTTACAGTCATTATCTAAATTTTTTTAATTTTACTTTTTAGGGTCTAACATACGCTGTCTGGGGAATTGATAGGAAAAGTGCGGTAAGGAGGGATCTAAGATGTTTTGTGAAAATTCTACGGGTGATGTGACCGGGAGAAAAAGACCTTGCTGCGTCCCGGGACAGAGAAAAAACGGAAGGGGAAAAACTCTCAGGGAAGACATCATGGAGATTTTTGGGGGAGAAGGAGAAGAAAAGGGAAAGGAAAAAACTCCCTCAGAGATGATGTTCCTTGATCCCTGCTGTCAGGGGTTTTTTCCCCCGGTTGAATCAGTGCTTTATTTTTTGTATAGTGCCTGAATGGTGATGTGATTGGTGGGGTTGTGGTTATGTTGGTGCTTATGTGTTCGTGTGGGTTTGTCCAGATTGTAAAGCAGTGCACACCTGGGGCTCTGTGACAGGGGTTTTTCCCGCACCACTTTTTCTTTTTGCTTTTGTTTTGGGGGTTCATGTTTTGATGGTTTTTTTTGTGCAGAAAGTTATAAAACCCCCCTTCCCCTCTCACAAAAAACCCCCACCAAAAAAACTTCAAAAAATGCTCATTTAAAGCACCTTTTTGGTGTTTATTTTTGAAAGTGGCGGGTGCGAGAAAAAGGGACATTTTTAAGGGATATTGTATGTGGGTGGTGGGGACTTTGGCCCCGGGCGATTTTTATTCCCCTCTGGCCGATGGTGGGGTTGTGGCAGCGATGTTTGATATCCAGTCCCCCCCGGAAGGAAGAAACATTAAAAAATGTAAAGAGGGTTTTTTCTCCTAACCTCCCAAAAATCACGATGGCAATCAGCGCTGGACATCCCCGAAGAATTGGATCAAAGAATTGCTTTTTTTTTTTATAAAAAAATACCTAACCTCAGTGCAAAAGTATTAAACCTCTAGTAAATAAAAACAGTAATTTTTATCTGGATTATACTCCAAACCAGGTGTTTTTTTTTTTTTGATTGATTTTTTATCATCAGTCCAAAATACATCGACTTTTTGGTGTTCCAAAGGGCTTTTGCGGCGCATACAGTACGCACCACAAAACATAAATTTTCTCGTAATTCCAAAGCACGGAGGGGGGGGGGGAGCACCCGGCCGGCCCCATTGACACACATTGGCAGGGGCCGTAAAAACAATTGAAAGTCATTCTCTCCCCGGATACGATACGATCTATTGTCACCTGAGGAACCCGGCGTAATTCATAGCTTTCTATAGATAAAAAGTAATGAATTTTTTCCCGTAAATTTTGGCACGCTTTCGCCTGTATAAAGCGCAATACGCGGGAAAATTTTAAGCGGGTAAAAATACCCTTTTATTCAAGCTCTACTGCATGCAACTTAACTGTAAGATCCAGGTAAACTGCACATGTCAAACAAAGCGACACCCTCTGAAATCGATGCTTTTTCATAATAAATGCGCCTTTAGAGAAAACATTAAAAGGGGAAAAAGGTTTCCCCTTAACCCCTTCACGCAAAAAATGGGGTAAATTTTTGTCCAAACCATGTCCGCCCCTCCCTTTTGTCTCTTTTTCCATCTTCCTTTTAGAGTGTAAACCCACGGGGAGGGACCTCTCTCCTTTATCCATTGTTAGTTATTAATTTGTAACTTTTTCTTGTTTGACCCTTTTTTGTATGAAACCGGAAAGTTCGCGCTTGGAACCAAGGGCCCAAAAATAAATAATAATAAAAATAATAAGTGAAGGGGTATGGAGTGGGCTTACAGCTGAGCCCCCTTTTTTTTCTGTCAATGGCCAGAATTAGAGATAACAAAATACAAAGATGCCGTGCTTCACTCTACTGTAAAATAAATACTGCGATGTAGTACAAGAGTGTTTGTTTATGTTCCCCAAGGGGGGAAAGGTGCTAAAAATTATCTTTTCAATTTTCATGTAAAAAATCTGCTGTACTGGAATTATTAATCTGCCGAAAAAGGATAAATTGTCATGATGAACTCAGTTTAATAAGGGTAATTTGTAAAGGTGAACTCTTAAAAAAAAAACCTCACAAAAGTTGCGCAATTGCATTTTTTTTTCCAAATTTCCCCAATCTACATATTATATGGGATGGTTATGGGTATCATTAAAAAGCACATTTTGTTCTGCAAAAGAGAAGTCCTCATGCTGGTATGTCAACCGAAAAGTAAAAAAAGTTATGGCTTTTGGGAGGCAGGGAGGAAAATACAAAAAAAAAACAAAAAAAAGGGCGGCTCCTGAGGGATTAACCAAAAACACATACTAAACTTTCTACTCTGTATTATTCTGAGTTAACTCCCCTCCCCCTTTAAAGATTTCTAGGGGCACCGTAATCTGCCCGCTTGAAGGGACAGTCACTCATCTCTCATGATGATTTAGAAAAAGGAAGGGAAGCAAAAATAAACCTAAGGAGAAATATATTTTTTCTCTAATTAGATATATTACAAGGTTGTTTTTTTTTTATATTTGCTTGTACAATTGATTTCAATAAAGTTTGTTGAGCGGATTTTTAAGAAAAATATAGACAGGGACAAGCCGCAAGGCTCATTCATGCTGAAAAATTACTAGCTATCAAATTTTGGGCTTCCTTTTCTTTTGGGGGTTTCTTTCCCTGTCGAGGGCAAAAATCAATAGCGTCCCACGCACGTCATCTTGTAATCTACCCCCTTGCAAAAAGGGAAGCATACATTTACAGCCAGACAACACTGGACCGAGAAGGTAAAAAACCACAGGACCACATTTAAAACATTAAACCTTTACTGCCATCCCATGAATCCAAAAATTAACTATTTGACTGATCAACACCAGGATCTTTTTTTAACCCTTAACGCCTTAACCATCACAAATCCTGAAATTACTTCTCGTTCTAGCCCCAAAAGGTATACTGTTATCACACTTCACTGCCTAGCCACCAGTAAAATACTTAAATTTTGCCCAGAACACCAGGTAAAATGATCTTAACTCTGCCCTAAACCTAGGTATGCGGAATTAATCCTTTAAATTTCGCTATACGACCTATATTATAACCTTAAACTAACCATTTCCCTTCCCAAAAACTACTAGGAATTCTGGCATTAATCCCCTTACTTCCCTAACACCAAAGGGTTCTGAGTTTACTTTATTACAGCCTTGCCCACCAGGGAAACTTGCATAAAATCCCCCACTATCCTAGGCACCAGGGACACTGACAACAACCTCTCCACTCTAGACTAAAGGATCCATATATTAACCCCTACCTATTCCCCAACCCCCCATGAGCTTTGGGTGTTTACCACCCACCTATGCTGCCTAGACCTCAAAAACTTTATATTAAACCCCTCACTTGCCTAACCACTAGGGTAATAATGAGCTGCCTGAATGCCTTTGACGCTAGGATATTGACATTAACTCTTTAAAGGGTTGTCTCACTATAAAGAATAGCTTTCAAAAGAAGGGGAAAACAAATAAAATGTTTTCCAAATATATTGCGTTGTTCATCACCTTGTTATCACCTTCTGAGGGCTTTCTAGTTTCCCAAGTTGACTGACCTGGGTACCTCCTCCCCCCCTGCGTTTGTTCTATTTTGATAGCAAAGGAGTGACCCTTATCACACAAGTGTAGCCGGCAGTGAAGAGCTTGTGTGTTATCTGATCTTTAGACAAGGACGTAATTTACTCCTACTCTTTACATTAAACTCAGAAGCTTCTCGGACCTCAGAGAAGGTAGTTTATTTAAATCTAGACTAATAAAAAAAGAGGTCTGAATACACGGAGCTCATATGTTAATAACAGACAGCTTGACCAGGAAGTGACAGAGCAAAGCACATTATTTCATTCATGCATCCTATGAAACTTTGAAATGAGACAACCCCTTTAAGTGTTGGCATTGAGGAAACAGTGCCCAGGCACAGAAATGCCTAAGGTGTTAGCTACAAAAACTTAGAGGAACATTGTCAATGATGCAGCTGAAAGTTAAGCGAGGATCTCAGCCCCAGTATTGGAAAAAAAGTTTTGTGGGGGGTAAGCAAGCTGAACATTATACTAGAGTCCCATGGCCTATAGCTGGACAGCCTACTCTGGAGAAGTTGTAGCTGGAAGTCAACATCGTGGTTGGATAGAGAAGAAAAGCAAGGAGAATAAATCCAATCAGAGAAGAAGTCATCTGTGAGCCACTACTTGTTATTGTTTATTATGCTCCTAACTGCATGACATCAGTGCTGAATTCACTGAGCTGCAGAAAGACAATGGGCTGTACTATTTGCAACAAATCTCAGTTAAGCCTAAACCGAATACTGTGATTTCAACTAGAATAAACTTACATGGCAGGGGTTACCTTAACTTTTGAGCTGTATTTGGGCTTGGTTCTTTGCACTGTATTCATGCACTGATTTTAGGTTTCTGGCATTTTATCTCTATATTGAGCTTTGGTCTGGCATGAAAGCTATGCATTATTCTTAACTTTGATTCTGTATCAGTAAAACTAAAAATTTCTATTCAGGGTTGTGGAAAAATGGCGGGTGATTCGGGGGGATATGCTGCGCACTACTTAAGCTCTTTACCCTACTCACGTCACAGCCTAACTATGAAAATGAAATGCAAACACCAGGTACTAAATATAAAACTTTTTTATTCATAAAAAAAGGATAAATTTAATATTGCAATGTGGACGGGTTGTATGTATTATTATTTTGATGTATGATGTGTGCTTATATACGGGGGTTTTGAAAATCCATTTAAAAATTCACCCAAAAAAAGCAAGCAAGTTTGGAACGTTTTTTGAAATTTTCCTGTTTGCACATCTAAAATTTAAAATTTAATGAAGAGCATATTTGAAATATTGTAATTAAATGATTAATAATTTGCAATTTTTCAAGGACACTTTTTTTAAATGACCCAGAACATGCATCTTTGAACCCCAAATAGGGGAACCAATCCGGCTTCATATGGGAACATTTTTGTTGATTTTTATTACTTTCACAAAGGAAAAACTTACCCAAAATTCTTATTACAATTGCACATTTGGGGGGGGGCCTGGAAGGACATGGGGTAAGTCGCACAGTGAAGAGCTCCGTGGCGAAATAACTAAAAGCTAATCCAAACCTTCCGCCTTCACACCTGCTAAAATAAGCACAAACCCGCGTATTTTCCCCACCGACACCAAACCCACTTGAATCCGAAGAATCCACGCGAACCGTGATTTTTACAAGTGAAGCGAGGCCTAGTGAGGGCCTTTCCGGAGCGTAGCCTCGGCGCGCTTTCTGCACTGCACGGACATAGAGAGACAAGAGCCGCCCACCGCTCTCTGCAAGGTAACAACCCTCCTTTGAACTCTCCAGGCGGGGTGTCCTCCGAGATTCCCCCGTTGTGATTGGGAGCACGCGGCATTTCCGGGGTACCTGCTGAGAGAGCAACCCCAGCATCCTCCATACAGAAGGAGGGAACAGGGTCCCCCGGGATTACTCCGCTAAAATGTCACCCTTTTACAGCGCAACTGCGGTTTTTCCAAAACGGACAGAAGGGACGCCGCTGAAAGGACACTTATTCATCTAGACACAGCTACGGACATAGCCGCCTTCCCAGCCACATTGCTAGCAGCCCATTTCCTTCAGCAACAAGGGTTTCCTAGCACAAACAGGGACTTTTAAAACTTTTTCTGCTACATAACGCTTTTCATCACCCCACAGAGGCGGAAGCCATATCAAAGAAGACCCCTAAAATTTCCCTATTTTGCTCGCTCACTAACCGCCATCTAAGCTGGTTTTACCTAAAATCACCTCCTTGTCACTATAACAGGAGCTGGCGGCCAGTTTGGGAGCACCCAATGAACCAAAATATCGAACATAATCTGCCTACCTAACCCCGGATGGGAATACCCCAAGGGGATGTACTGAAACAAAACCCAGTACAGCCCCGTTTAGCGTACTACCACATTTTAACAACCTGTTTGATAGACACTACAAGAACACCGCACCCTTTCTATGGCCCACCGTATACCCTTATTTTTAAAAGTGCTACTGTCAGAGGATGAGTCAAAAATTCTCACCAATTCTATACATTTGTTTTTTGCCTCTATTAAAATATCGCACAAAGGACGCTATTTTACTCCAGACTGGTAACTTATCTGATGGACGCTAACCTTTTTCGCTAGTTCCAATTTAAAATACTTAAATTTGGGTATTATCTAATCATACCGCAAATACACCTAACAAGGGATATACCAAAGATTTCCTATATTTTTGATTTTATTACCGGGGATCTCAAGAATACAAGGAGACCACAACTTTTCCCCTAGACCCACCCTAGTGCCTTAAATAGCTACTTTTCTACTTCTGTGCTGTTAGCGTTTGATCGCTATCATCCCACCCAATCCCTCCCCCACAAAACAAATACTGCACCCCTCTCCTGAATTTTAAAACAAAACCAACAATTACTGTAATTTAATCCAGTGAACTCCACTTGACCCAACCCGTCGCCCAGGGACCATCTCTTCTATCCAGCTGATCACGCACCATCCTGCACAACACAGCCCAACATATCTGGGAAAGCCATGAATTCCTATATGCCAACTCCCCATCGGCCACTCTGACAACACTGGGTGAACAAGCCCTCTCTGAATTCTTACATTCCGAACAATTTTAAATTGTACAGATCAGTCAAGTTACTTCTCAGCGCAGACGGTGATGAACCAGGCTAATAGGGATACCTAAAAATACCACAGACTGCAGTATCCTAACCCCTGGAACTAGGTTTGTTTTTCTTTAAAAAAACCTGCAATCTAAAATTAAAAATAAAAAAAAATAAAAAAAATAAAAAAAAAAAAAAAAAACAAAGAAAAGAAAAGGAAAACTTTCCTTTTCAACATCTCAATACCTACAGTCCATCTCTCTTTCTTTATGCCGTACCGCACGCAAGAAGAATGCGAAGTTCCTCAAAGAAAACACAAAGTGTAAAACGACCAAATCATAAATTTTTTTTTTCAGCATAATCCCCAATTTTTCCCAGTCAATGGAAGACAAAACCATTTTCTCCATTTTCCAGTCTCTTCTCCACGATCAGAATCAGTCGACCTAGAGCAACAGGATCTTCAGTCAAGTCTCTACATGGAAGTCACCTTAAAGATTTTCTCCCTCCTTTCGAGATACCTTGAACAAATATCAAACAAACCAGTTGATTTCAAATCAACATACAGACCCTATGGCGAGAACAGACCCCCTGAAAAAAAAAGTGAGGAACTTACCACATCTCATAACCTGTCATCACGCCAACGCAGAATGGGGGAAAAGGGTCAAAACTTGTCTTTAAAACTTCGGGACTTGGGAGGACAGGTAAGAAAAAATAATATTGAATACGTGGCATTCAGAATCATTTCAAAACCCCTTTTCCCCTTTTCTAACAGTTTTTGATGGCATCGCTCTCCCTGAGCGTCTCAAACCGATTTAAAGATGATAGAATACACCGTTTTCCAAACCAAACATTTTTCCCACAACATCCCAAGGATGTGATAGCCCGATCCCTTTTTTTTCAAAAAGGGGACAATCTCCTCAAGACCCTAAATCTCTATCTTTTTTGCCTATGGTTGCCAACCTGTCGTTTTTTCCCCGTCTGTCCGCAGGGACATGCTCAAAAAAGGAATACGTCCCTATACAAAATTCTGAGGGACAAACATCGGATATCTTGGGGGATTTCCCGTCAAGTTTGGGGATCTCAAAAGAAAAACCTTACCACTGTTTTCAATACCCCAGCGAGGGTGAAAAAAACTCCTCACCTGGGGTCTCCATTCACCCACGTCTACACCACGAAAACAAAGGCCCCTGACCAGAACTATAACCCCACTCTGGTCAAAAAACAGCATAGGGCCAGATCCTACACAAAAGGGTAAGGTTTTTCCCCTTTATTGCAGTTACCTCTTATTTTAAAATTCGCCTGATCCTTGCAGCCCAACTCCCCGTCTGTTTGATTTTGGGAAAGACTTCCCCCGACCTATCCCAATTTTTTTGGGGGATCATTCTCACATTGGTTTTTAAATTTTTCGCTATCGCGCGTTCCTAAGTTCAACCGTTTACGTTGCCTTTTTCACAATTCTCTTTTAAATCCTCGGTCTAAGCACAACATTCAAAATAAACAATGTCAGTTAATGCTAGTATTAATAACCTTTCACCATGTCGATCAAATTTATATCACTGAATGTCAATGGTCTAAATACAATAGCACTATTTGTTCTGTTTTTGACATTATAGGTGGTAATATATTTCCTTGGTTTGTATAAATTTTAAGATTTTTTTATTTTAATTGGGATACTAACCTATTTCTAGATGTCCTATTAAGTAAATGTTTTTGGTTTTTATTTTTCAAAAAAGCAGACTTGTTCAACTAGAGCATTGTTGTGTGACTGATTTCCCAGGGGATGGAGGAGGGCACTGAGAGGAGCTGCACAGCTTGATGGTCTCACCATGGACACATCACAGTCTCTGCATTTGTAACTATTACAAACATAAAATGTCACAGCAGCTCCAGCAGCTCACATTGACAGTTTCTAATACACTACCATATAGCACCACTCAGTGGCAGTGCAAAACAATACAACATTTTAAGTATCATATCTATAGAAATATGATGCGATCATAAAATTAACATTTATGTTATATTACAAAAAAGGTAAAAGTTACATCTTAAGGCAAAGTTTAATATCAAAATTGAAAAATTTCTGTTAATAAAGTATAATATAAAAACATGTTTTAATGCTTTAATCATTCTTAATGATATATATTTTAGTTTATCGTTAATACATCTGAACACAGAACAGTTAACCTGTACTAGACTACACCTACTTTAGGATAAGTGTATCCACATTGTACTTACCTGCTTTATGTGTCTAATGGACATTAGTTGTGACAGTCATAACAAATATAGAACTTTATTCATTGTAGAATCAGTTGTTGCACAATCAAATGCACATGAATTACATTAACCAGTTTATGTCATAAATAATTGTATTCTTCAAAATGTAAATTGTAAAAATATTGTGGTACCATGTTAGCCAGAAAACTCTATGTGATGGTAAATACTTTGTTGTCATAAAATATATAAATATCTAATATATGTATATGCCTTAGCGTCTTCTGTGTCAGTTTATAGCATAAATTCGGCCCTGATGTGGTTGTATCACCACATGACACGCTAAGGCATTTATATATGTAGGCCAACAGATGGAGACTTGACACCTAATTGTTAATACTGTAGATGTCACAGTGACCCACAGTCACTAACCAGGGTAAATATTGTATTATATCTTTTAATGGGACAACACTGAAGGTATGACACTTTGATACAATGTAAAGTGGTCAGTGTACAGCTTGTATAACAATGTAAATTTGGTGTGTCCTCAAAATAAGTCAACACACAGCCATCAATGTGTAAGCCTCTGGCAATGAAAGTGATTACACCCTTAAGTGAAAATGGAAAAATTGTATCCAAAGTATCAATATTTTGTGCGGCCACCATTATTTTCCAGGACTGCCTTAAAGGGGTTGTATCGCTACAAAGATCATGTCTCAGATTATGGATACAGTAAAAATAAGCACTTTTGTAATTGGGTTGCATTACCTCAGTCACTTGGTTTAGCAGATATGAGCTTTTCTGTAAATCTGTATTCGGTTTCTGCTGGTCGGGATACGCCCCCTGGCCTGATCCAGCCCCCAAGACACGCCCCCTGTCCGGTTATTGGCTGGCTGACATTTCATTCAGCCTGTTGGGATACGCCCCCAGACAGGAAACGCCCCAGCCACGCCCCCTGCGCTGTGATTGTCTGCCTGCACACTCTGTGTTTTCTCCCCTCTGAGCTGTTAAAATCGATTGTGAAACCAAGGTCTGCTGGCTGTAAACTCTTCCCCCAGCTCTAGGGTGAATGATCTGGGCAATTACTGTCTGTTTAAGTCACAGATCCCCTCATATAACACAGTATTATAGAGTCTCCTACCAGTTAACGGGAGGGAGAGGAGGAGGGAGGGCAGTGTGCATTGCTCCATATAACCCAGTCTGAAGCCTGGTAATAGAGGGGAAGGGGTGGGGGGAAGTGTACACTCCTCACATGTCTCATCAGTTCAGGCTGTGTGTATAACTGCATATACCACAGTCATACAGTCTCCTGTCTGGTAACAGAAGGGGAGGAGGGAGGGGGCAGTGTACACTCCTCACATGTCTCATCAGTTCAGGCTGACTGTATAACTGCTTATAGTCATGCTGAGCCTGAAGCTCTGCAGACAGGTGACAAGCATGCAGGAGGCTGTATAGCTGTACTCTGCAGACATCCTTCTGCTTCCACTGCACAGTCAGAGTGATGATGTTGTCAAGATGATTACATCAGGTGTGGACATTATCTTTTTTCCCTCCTTTTTCCAAATTAA